>DWJZ01003702.1:0-16547 GCA_018249125.1 Asbolis capucinus
CCTGATGGTAAGTGGCAATGTAGTCATAGATGGCAAAGCGCATTACAGATGAAGCCTATTCACTCTTCCGTTAAGTGAGCTATTGGTAGCTAAGACGAAACAAACAGATTTCATTTCATTATGATGAAAAGACATTTTGAGCTCATGCGGATAACGCATAGAGAAATAAACAAGTATCCTAAAAGATGAGATGAAACTGTATGGCCGCCATTTTCTTTATGGGATCCAAATATTTTTGTTCGATTTCTTCGAGGTATTCCGTACTTTAATCTTAACGGAAAAAAGACACGAAATCTTTGATAAAAGAGCAAAATTTATTTATAGCCTACAGGTTTCTTCAACCTTTAACACAAATTACTTTTTTTTAATAGAACTGAAAACTACGGTTTCTGCTGTTGTATTTTTACTTGGCTCGCTGGTCTAGGGGTTAGTGAACCTGACTGCCACATGAAAGGACGTGGGTTCGATTCCCACCAGGTCCTTTCATGTGATGAGCAGGAAATTTGTCCTGTGTGTCTAGGTGTAAATGTGTATGTATTTAAAATATATGTATGTTTATCAATTGTCGTAACACGATAGAAGCTAACGCTTAGTTTGGGGTGAGATGACAGTGTGTGAGGTGCAAAACATATTTATTAAAAAACATATTTGTTGTTATTTCTGATTCCAAAACGTAATAACTGTCAAAAACGGCGTCGAAAATACGTAGAAATTTTAAATTGGATATACATTTTCGTTTTTCACTGTATTCCAAAAACAATTCTTTGAAATTTAATATTTGGTAGTATTTCTGAGGCTCAATATTTTATCAATGTAAACTATCAGGAATTCAAATTATTTTGTTTTAATATATAAAAGTAATTGCGATGCGATGCCATATAAAACTAATTGCAATAAAAGTAATTGCTATGGCCAATAATATCAATACAACCCACTGTTCCACTACTGGGCTCAGGTCACCCGACAATTTGGTCTACAGTCGCCACCACGCTGGCCAAGACCGGATTAGTGGACTTCAAACCTTCGAGAACTTTATGGAAAACTCTAAGGAGTGAAGGTTTCCTCACGGTGTTTTCCTTCACCGTAGCAAGTGATATTCAAACTTCTGATACGCACATAACTTTGGAAATAAGAGGTCCCGCACGATTTGAAACGACCTCCCGTTCGAAAGACCAATGTTCAAGCCAATGATATATTTAAAGAAAATATGGATGTCTCTGAAAGAAATTCTCAGGTTCACTACAGTCTCAGTCATCAAGAATAGGAATAAAAATTGCCATAAAATTAAATAACGTAGGTTTATGGAACTTATTTCAACTTTTTTTACTTTCTATAAATTAGTGCTTGACCACTATCCCACCTGATGGTAAGCGGTGATGTGGTCGCAGATGGTAAAACGCACTTATTTAGTAATAGCCTATTCACTCTTGACTTGAAGATACTTACGTTGTAATCGAGTGGAAACATTGACGCTGGCAACTTATTCCAGTCGTTCGCGATATATGTATATGATAAAATGGGACGCAAAGCGCGACATTCAAGCCGCTTGGTCTAGTGTTTAGTGAATCTGACTGCTACACCGAAATTCGTGGTTTCCCACCCAGGTCAAACTTTTCTGTGATGAGCAGGAATGTTTGTCCTGTGTCTAGATGTAAATATCTATATATGTATTTAAAACTATATATGTATGTTTATCAGCTGTCAGATGACCATAGTACAAGTTAACGCTTAGTTTGGTGTCAGATGGCCGTGTGTGAGTCGTCCAAAGATATTTATTTATAGATACTGTCTGTTCACTTGCCTGTTTACAATTTAAGAAATCATTGATACAGAGCACTCGGCCGAGTGCACTATCTCGACAATCAATCTACGTGTGAGAGACTATTATCTTGTTAGTACAGTACAGACACAATAGCTTAACCTGTCTCAATTAGTCACTGTAATAGGGAGTAATAATTATCACTATTGTATTGGTTATACATATGTCATAAACAAAGATATATATTGAAAACTAGGGTCTGCCCGCGGCAACATGTTCGTAACTTCATTCCGGCCCGTTCCTATAAATATTCCTATATACCAAAATGTGCTTTGTAAAATAGTATCCGATTTAATTAAATCCATGGTTCACAATTTTGGTCATAGTGGCTTCCACATTTAAGGTAAATATATGCTGTCGCGGACTTTTATTTAGGACTAATAGAGACAAACAATCCCACGGTACATCGTCTTTGTGTAACTCAAATAGATTAGTCAGCGTACGCCGAGATAGCTCTCAAAGGGCAAATTTTTTTCCGACTTAATTGACATGTATCGTTATATTGTGACCGAAATTACATAAAATAATTACAAATTATAGCCTTTATGTTATTCTGATGTAAAACCTACATTGCTATAAAGTTTCATCCAAATCCGTCAAGTAATTTTTTCGTGAAAGAATAAAAAACATCCATACATCCATACTTACAAACTTTCACGTTTATAATATTAGTAGGACTCATTAAACTCGTATGTATTCCAGATGCATTGAAACGCAAAACAGTCAAATATATTTACGTGCATATCATCACTGGGAAATCTACAATCGGGATGAAATCTATCCTATGTTCATTTCCTGGATGTGATTTATCTGTGTTCCAAGTTTTATTTTAATCCGTTCAACGGATTGCGTTTGAAGGGAACGCAAACATTTGAACATATAAACGTGCACATCATGCCAGGGGAATCTACAATCGGGATAAAATATATCTTGTATTAATAGTTTTAATGAGGTCTATCTGTTTGCCAAGTTTCATGTTAATCCGTTCAATGGTTAGTGTGAAGGAAATACAAACAACCAAACATATTCACAAACTTTCACATTTATAATATTAGTAGGATTAGTAATATCTACATAAAATGTATGATGTGAGTTTGAAATAGCCAGTCGCGACCACCTCAACGCCATACTTACGCATTCCCTGTTGCTTAACTTTAACACCATACTCACGGATCCAAACTTGCTTAACTTTACTTAACTTTACCACCATACATACGCATCCAAACTTGCTTAACTTTACTTTACCACCATACTCACAGATCCAAACTTGCTTAACTTTACCACTATACTCATTGATCCAAACTTGCTTAATTTCACTACTATACTCACGGATCCAAACTTGCTTAACTGTACCAATATACTCACAGATCTAAACTTGCTTATCTTTACATCTATACTCATAGATCCAAACTTGCTTAACATTACCACTACACTCACGCATCCAAACTTGCTTAACATTACCACTATACTAACGGATCCAAACTTGCTTAACATTACTTTAATACACGCCACCGGGCCCCTTCAATACTATTTATACACTAAATTGGTATACAGTTTAAATAGTATAAATTCAACATTCATAAGATCTCACTATTCCATTAGGCGGTGGACTAACCATTACTGGGAAACTTGTCCGCATTAATGAGTTACTCGTACCGTAATGACAGTAACATTTCTATTGCAGGATTTCTTTTATTATACGACCTGTTAATCTAATGCAGGGGTCGGCATGTATTTTTAAGTGGGATCCTGATATTGAGGTAACATTTTAACGCGGTCCCGAAAAAAATATATAAGTGCATATTTGTTAATGGTTTTTGCCCGCGACTTCGCACGTATCGTTTGTTGATATAATCATTTTTATCATAAAAAAATCAACTTCAAATCTCTTCCACAAGCAATACAATGCAACGTCAATGTAGTAGCAACTAGTTAAATAACGAATTATTAAAGATAACTCAAAAACTAACCATCAGATGTCGCTCAACATTACATGCAATTATTCAACAAGTACTAACTATTGGACAAAAAGAATGTTAAAAAATAACAAACGCACTAGTCGCCCCTAAATTTTTTGAAAGCTCCCCTCAATTTCTCTAGGATACCATCTTCAGATCCTGGTTTCCTTATCATGAGACCACCCTTAGTATTAAAAAAGTTGTATTCGGTTCATAAACGATCAAGTTATCCACAAACACACATAAAAATATATATATATACGGTCGATTTGAGAAACCCGCTCATTTTTTTGAAGTTGGTTATAACGTAGCCTATGTATTCCAGATTATGTATCTCTGTGTCAACTTTCATCTGAATCCTTTCAAATGAGAATATATTTGTCAATGTTATCGTAGACAACTAAACATTATTATTACTTATTCGAGATAACTCAATAACTGTTCGTCAGATGTCGCTCAAAATTACATGAAACTATGGCAAGCAGTAGCTTTCGAATAAATACAGAATAATAAAAATCAAGCAATAAAATAATTGAAATATTAAAATACATGAAATAAACAAAGAAAGAAAAGAATTACTCAAAAAAATCCGTTAGATGTCGCACAATTACATGACGCTACGTGACAAGTAGTAACTTTAAAATACAAAAGAAATCATCAAAACCGATATTTCCAGTAACAAATTCTTAGGTGACATAAAAAATACAGAAAAATTTAGAACCACCTCCATTTTGGCGATTAAAAATAACCAAATTACCCTCGTTGTTCCTTAAATTCATCGATCGCAACGAAACAAGTTGCTAGGCTACGAACGCTGCAAAATATTTATTAAATTAGCAAAAGCGCTCGTTTTCCGGCATTTTCGGGTAAAATAAACATTATCATAATCTAAACACCCATTACCTTGGCAGGGGCGGAATAAAGACTTTTACCTCACGTAATTTATAGGAAACGAAGGAACGGGGTATATTATCTTAACTTTTAAAATTAATCAATTTTGTTGAAATATTTATCCTTAGTTGGAGTACCTGTTAAAATTCAACAGTGCGGTTAAAATTCAACCGTAGTTCTATTTAAAAAAAAATTGACACTGACAGTACTGAAATTGATAACTGTCAGTGTGTTTATATAATGTTATTGTATTGTAATTTAATTTTATTTAATTAATAATTTGTATTTCCAATGCATTTTTACATAGCATAATTTGAAAATAGTTAGACCGCCAATAGAAACACCAAAGTTATTTTATTTGCATAATATATAGCTACCTACTTATATTATAAATGCGAAATTTTCTGAGAATGGATGCATGGGTGTTTGTTACTCTTACACGAAAAATAACTGTACCGATTTCAATGAAATTTGACACAGAGATAGATTATAGTCTGGAATAAAGTGACGCGCAAATACTAGTACATAATAATATAAAAAAACATACTACAATTCAAAAATGCCAATAAACCAAACATTCTTACTATACTAGCTTTCGCCCGCGACGTCGTCCACGTGGAATACTTACTTTGGGCTAACGATAACTTTTACCCACAACTTCCTTTCTGTCATACATGATTTTCGCGAAACTTTGACCATTTACGCAGCGCACGCAGCGGAAGAACTCAGTAGGAAAATCCCCCAATTATGAAACATTCTACATTGGTGCTCCGCTCCTATTGGTCTTAGAGTGATGATATATAGCCTATAGCCTTCACAATAAATGGGCTATCTAATACTGAAAGAATTTTTCAAAACGGACCAGTAGTTCCAGAGATTAGCGCGTTCAAGCAAACAAACAAACTTCTTTATAATATGAATATAGATTTTTGACTACTTCTGAAAGCAGTAATAATTTTAACAACATTGAAAACAGAAAAAAATTTCATTTACGTTTCAGAGGCATACTAAAAAATATTTTTTGCAATTCATTTTGTGTGGAAATGCCGCATTATGTACGAATACATGTCGCGTTCCGAATAAGCTGAAACACGTGTTTCAAATATCTTTAACGACTCATTTATTAACCCTATACATTGAAACTCAAATAATATATACAATGTATGTATTTCTGCGGTCCGGTGGCTTGTATTTATTGTAAACAAGCGAAAAAGTTAAGCGGGCGCGGTCTGTAGGATGGGTGACCGCAAGTGGCAAAAAAAATATGAGCGCTTCCGAGCTCCGGAGATCTTGAGCTTTCGTGTGACAATACTTCTGAAACTTCTGATCCTTCCTCAAAAGTATCTACTGTTTTAAAACTCTGTAGCCAATCTCAATTGTTTTTTAAAGTTATTAGAAGGCGAATAAGCAGTTGGATCTATAACATAACTTGCAAACGAAAAGCGATGCCGAAAATTTCGCGATAATCGCTTGTAGATTGCAAATTCGTATTATGTATCTGGCCAATCGTGCAAAAGCGATAGCGATGGTCTGGGCTATTGTTGCTGATTGTTTGTTGCTTGCTCGCTGCTTGCTGCAGGTCACCTGGTGGCGAGTGATCACCGACGCCCATGGAAATTTACAACATGAGACTGGGGTGTTAGTAACGCGTTGCCTGCCAGGAAGGATGTAGCAGGACCACACGTGCAGGGAAGAGCAAAAAACAAGGGAAGAGCAAACAACAACAATACTGAAGTAGCCGGAATCACCCACATGGCCCACCAACATGGCGCAGGACGGGTGTTAAAAGAAGAATGGGAAGGAAAACGAAGGGAAGAAAAAAAATACTATTTTCCTCAAGCCCCCAACCGCAACACGACGAATCTGTTGACGGCTGATTCAAGCAAGAAGGTAGCTAACTAGACGGTTTTTACAAAAAAAATCTTACTGTTAAACCCTGTTATCGAGCCACTAATTTCTGTGTCTTGTATGACATCCTGATAGGGAAGAAAGGAGAAATTTCAAGTTTTGTGTGAGATTACATAACTTTTAGGTTTTTTTTCTCTTGTTCGTACTATGCCGATAAAGAAAGGGTTCATACTGAAAACCAGCAGTTGTGGGTCATTGGTGGCTCATGACATTTAGCTGAGTATGACCTTTCCGGCGCTATTTTTATTTAGCATATTACGTCTTTTGTTTTTATTTTTACCTTTTTAACTTCGAAATAAATATTTCTTTTTTTCTCTCTCAAAAACTAACTAGCCTGCATCAAAGATAGTCTTGCCTTACAAAGAAATACTAAAGAAAGTGCCACTACCGGCGACAGCTTTCGTTTCAAAGATTGCTGTTTATTCAATTTTAAAATCTTGAAGCTACAAATTACCTGGATTTCCCTTTATATTTTGCAGACTAATGGATCCATTTTCTTGCTTAATGAAGCCGATGGTTTTCATTAGCGTTGAACATCAAGTCAGATTAGCTAGTCTGTAGTTTTATATTTTTCGTTTATAAGTTACTTCTTTCCTTCAACTACGTGCCAGTGGAAGTATAAGGTTTATTACTCTTGGTGTGTTAGGGATACGAGTAAATTTTTACGATGTACGCCCGCACTGTCTGGTCAACAGTTTAGTTACATACTAACACACTTTTTCTTATTTTGAGTGACACTTACGTATCATGTGTTTTTTTTATTATAGGTGTCGTTTTTTCTACAAACGTTAACGCGAGAGATATATTTTTTAAGAAAGATTTTTATCTTGATACACCAAAAAGGTACTTACGAGCGTACATAGGAACCCACGTACTTTTTTACGTAGAATAAGTTATTGCTTGACATCGTTCCCACCTGATGGTAAGTGGCCATGGTGTTGGGCGCACTAACATAGTAAATGCCTATTCACTCTTCTCGCAAAGACTCCTTTCATTCCTGTTTCTGTTTAATCCCCCGCAGGTCGTAATATCAAAAACGCTAGCACATTATTTTTCATTAAGTACATAATACGAAGTATTTAGTTTGACATTCGGCGTTGACGAATTTTGTACTAACTTTCTTCCCGTATTTCAATTCCCTTTAAGCCTTTTGGCGAAAAAAAATAATAGTCTTTGTAATTTCCCAAATTCCAAAAAGAATTTTCGAAATCCGATCAGTACTTTTTGAGTTTATTTATTACAAACAAATATACAAATCTTTTGTCTTTATTATCAGTATGGATAACCGCCATTAAAAGTGTTTACTATCCTTGAATGAAAGGTTATAGCTATGTATAGTTCTGTAGTTGAGAGTTAAAGTTACGTTCTTAGTCTGGCAGCTTGTATCGATTGTAAGCGATCAAAAAAGTTAAGCAACAGCGCGGTCGACAGGAGGATGGGTGACCGCTAGTGACAAAAAATCCATGTGATTCCATGGTTCAGAGGGCGTCTTAAGCCTGCCACCTTCCAACGCCCTCACGGTTATACAGTCCAAATCTTGGGAGATGCGCCCAGAAGATGACCGCGCACAACTCTTGACTCCCTACAAATTATTTCCGTTCCTTGTCCCTATTTCGCCCGATTCTCCCCCGAGGGGACTGGACATCACATATATGGCGACTCGATCGTCGTCCACTGTGTCGCCGACGTGCTCGTCCGTTTTCTGCTGCTCGTATAGTGCCACTTTCTCGCGAACCGCCTGAGCTTCCTCAAGTTAGCTTTTGTGCTCACCAGGTCGCAGTAGTAGACTGGACCTTCCTCCGTCCGGACGATCCCGTCCAACATTTCCTTCTTTTCCCTTCCATACAACGAGCATTCCCACAACACATGATGGCGATCCTCCACGGCTACTCTACACTCGCATCCACTATCATCTCTCAGATTCGTACTGCTGTCTGCCATTAAAACATCCATGACCTGTGAGAAGCTGCGCTAGCTGTGCTACCAGCGAACAACGACTCGTGCCATCTGCTTCCTCCTAATGGTATCAGTCCTTTCCCACGGGGTATCCCCCATCGCCATGTTTGTTGCACCAGTACGAGCCACCTACAGGTCAGCCGGCAGCACGCCCGCCAGTGCCGGCAAGGCATCAGAACTGACGGAGCGGTACGCCTTGGCCAGGAGAATTAAAGCAGGTCTCTGCTTACGGATCACTGCACTGCGTACAGCGAACTGATTCACCTTGAGGTGCAAGCATGCCGCGGCCTTAGTAACCACTTGAAAATAGGTTCCTTTGTATAGTGTTTTAAGCGCCTTGTACTTAGTATCCCAGGACGATCCCGACACTTTGGAGACCTTGCCGAAACACATTACTGCTCCTTCCCCTATGCTGAAGCCGTGTGGAACAAACGACCACTTGTCATCAATTGTTATGCCAAGAAGTGTCGCTGATGTTACGTTTTTAATTGGTATTTGGCCTAACTTGGCAGTGGGAGGTCGCTGAGGCATCTTAAGCCGTCGGTGCCGGTTGTTGTCGTTCGATAGCAGTCGTTAAGCCATGTCGGAGGCCTTTGGGCATAACCCCTCCACCAACTTGGAGGCGCGTGGAGTATTCGAAGCCTCCGCAGTACGAGGAGAAACCCGTGCTCAATAGCGAACCATCGTTGTGTTGAAGCATATAAATACTTCTTCTGGGGTCATGGGTTTTTTGTATCACGTATTATTTTTCTATGTACACATCAACTCACAGGAAAAAAAAATTGAAATAATATTCTGACTACTTTTTGACAATCTATAATTTGTGTACATTTATATCACAAATTGGATACTTTTGTAGACAAACGGTTGAACAGGTCACCTGGTGGTAGATGTGCACCACCAATGGACATTAACGACACCAAGCCGAGATGTCTTGCATATATTTAAATCAATGCCACTTTTCGTTGCAATTTTATAACTCAAGAACGGACTCACCTATACAAACCAAATGTTAGGCTTTTTTCGGACTATTTAGTAGATGGTTTATGTGAAGTTTACACAAAATCGGTAGGGTGGTTCTTCATTTATCACATTGTTTGTATTTGTACATGGGGATTATTGTGTTAAATTGAACCTTTTTTCAGTCCACGCGGACTTACTCTAAGAGCAAGTTTGTTGAAAGGATTATTATTACCACTAACGATATTAAGAGGTTTAATCATGTAAATTTTAGAATTTAAAAATATCCAAATAACGATTTTGCTGAAGTATAAATTCCTGTTCACATGAAATACAAATAAATGACGCGTAAAACTAAAATCAATGCCTAAAAGAATTGAATCATAATCATAGTTTTTTTAATTCTACGTTCGTTCCAAAGAGTATAATCGTTTGTCATCCGTTTTTATCTTTTCTAATATATAATTAAGTGTATTATAAATATAACGTTTGTGTCAAAGTCAAATTAAAAATAAACGATTTAGTTATTTTAAAATTCTATTAATAATAATGATTAAATTAGGCCTTTTGAAGCCAAGAGTCACATATAATAATATCCACATTAAATCAGTATCAAAGTCATGTTTTCCAACTCACAACTCTAGATAAATATTTATATAACCAAAAACAACTCTCATATCGTATTTACATAAAAAGTTACTTACTTATCTACAACCTGTTTAATAAAAAAAAAGTAACGACTACTCGAAACTCGTTCTAAATTTGAAAACCACTTAACACAGTAATAAACATGAACATTCTTTTTTTAAATCCGCACTGAGTCACAATGCACTTCACTTTCGCGGGAACAGGAATCTTATCAAGCGAGACGCGTCGTGTTCGAACAACGCGATCGTACTGGCGCTACGGCGAACTACAGCGAACCAAGTCTATGAACATGCGCACAATCCTTTCCTTTGAGCCCATTGTGGATTTCAGGTCCCGCATTGGCTAAAGATGAACTTGATAATATTATACCCAGGATGTGGTTACCCGAAGTCATATGCGGATTTGTATTGTATAGGGTTGATAATTTTAGGTAATATTTTATGAGGGTTTTTGAGGTCCAGCCCCAAATTGGAGTGTTAAGTTTGACATTTCTGCGTGCCTGTGACATCCCGAAATGGATTAAGTTTTATAACCGACTCCAAAAAGGGGGAGGTTTTGATTCGTGTGTATTTATTTATATATGTTATCTTAGAACTATTTACTGACTGTTCCGACTTTGATAATTCTATTTTTGATTAAGCTGGTGCTTGTCTGTGCTCCCATTTGATTTTTAGCGACATCTGACGGGTAGTATATGAGTTCATTCATTAATTGGCTAAGACTAGTTTGTCCGAGCTAAAGATTTAAAACTGGGGGTGGTTTTAGCTTATACAAAATTTTACTTGCATCTGTGCGATGACGTGAAGCAGTTCATCACATCAAGTGCATATATACAAAGTGTCGTAGTTTTATCGTTAATGGTCTAACATCCCGCTTCAAGAATATATCCAAAAAAAAATTTCGTTAAAAATATTTACAAACCCACGCATTAATTACAAAGCGCTGATACGGAGAAACATACAATTTCATAGTCGTATTAACCGTTGAAGAGTTCCCTTGTCTGGAGCCAATCCTGAGCATAGCAGATTTTATTTGTTATAGAACTGTATTGTCATCGGAACTGAAGCAATGTGCAAAACTTCAGCTCCGTCGGGTAAGAGGAAGTGGGTCTAATTAAGCTTGTAAGATTCGACCCGTAAAAGCAAATATACTAATAAACCAACATACATATTAAATAAAAGCTTGTGAAAGGTAGCCTTCTTTTCCAAACTCTAGTCCACTTTTATATGAAACTCCATCAAAATCGGTGCGCTTAATAGACAGACCAGTTTACTTTCAAATTTTTCTGTATCTAGCTGTACCGATGTCACTCGCGTTATCTGAAACAAACGTACGTAATATAATATCCTTAATGTATACAATAATACAAGGAAAAAAGAAGAATAAATAGTGAACACAAAGCGACCTTATCGCTAAGATCTCTTTTAGATAACCTTCGATAGATGAGATTAATAGAGGAGACTTATGGAGATGGTGTACAAAAGAATCAGCTGTACGCAGTGTTCTTGGATGGAAGAAGAACGGGAGAAGAAAAAGTTAACAGTGTGAGGAAAGAGATGTTAAATAATGATAAAATAGGCCATAGAGACAAATAGTGAGGTTCGATCGACCGCTGTCGTGAACCATATAAAGGCGTTCAAAGCGTTGCTTGAGGTATTATGGTTCTAGAGGATTGAAAAGGACACAGTAGAGAGCAGAAAATATATAAGTGTTCCGGCGAAGGCGCATAGGGAGCCTTGAGCTAGACATGAAAATGAAAACTACATCCTACGTTTTTATTTATTTATTCTTTATTGCACCATATATTTGGAACAAAAGGAGGACTTAATGCTGGAAGCATTCTCTGCCAGTCAACCTTACGGCAGTGGGAGAACGAAGAAGGCAAAAGCAATAAAGAGTAAAAAAAAATTTGCAATTATTATTATACTTTTATTATTTATATAATACAAATATTATTAGTATATAAATAATAAATTATTTACGTATAAACGTATACATATACAATACAACAGATATTAAATTGAAAAAAATATATATACACATATAACAATACATATTTATTAAAAATACATATTTATTAAATAAGATACAAATGATGTATATATGTATATGGTGAAAATGATAACGACAGATGTAACTCCTAATTGTTGTTATAAACTAACGATAAGTTCTTAGCAAAGAATATTTTCTTACGTTGTTGATTTTAATTCGTCTTGTACGAGCTTCTATTTAGTCTTACCATGATGTTATATAGCCTATAATCTTCTGTAAATGGACTAATACAAAAAGATTTTTTTGATTCGAACCAGTAGTTTAGAGATTAGCGCGTTCAAACAATTAAACAGTCCAACAATAAAACAATCAAAGAAAAAACAGTTAAACAATCAAAGAGTCAAACAATCAAAAACCATACAACATAAGTCAAAGTATCGAACAATCAAACTATGGAATAAACAAACAATAACACGATCAAACAATAAAAAATCATATAACAACCAATCTAACAGCCAAACAATCTAAAAGTTAAACAATCAAATAGTCTATCTAACAATTAAAGGGTCAAACAATCAAGCTATCAAATAACAAACAATAAAACGATCAAGCAATAAGAAAACCATACAACAAAACAATTAAAGGATCGAACAATCAAACTATGGAATAAACAAGTAATAAAACGATCAAGCAATAAAAAATCATACAACAACCAATCAAACAGCAAAACAATCAAACAATCTAACAGTTAAACAATAAAACAGTCTATTTAACTTTTCAGCTTTACAATATTAGTATAGATTTAAAGCAGAAGTTCGTACCGTCTATTTAAGCATGTCAGTAAAGTTGAGGGAAGGGAAACTTGAAAATAATATTAAATAATAGAAGATTGCATTATCTTAGACTGTTCTTTGTCCCAGAGGATTACGAACAATATTACACATTTGCTGTTCCTTTATTGAGCATCGGGAGTGCCACATAAATCCGATTGTGGGAAAAATTCTATGGGATAAAGGATCTGCTGAGCGTAAAGCTTCAATGTTTTTTTATTCCATTCTGAAAACCATTTCCTTTTGTGGAGTGCGATTGAAATCAAACGGATCTGAAACGAACTACGAACTAGGAATAAACTTTGTTTAAATAAAAAATATACAGGGTGTCCTAGAAAATAGTGTCAAGCGGAAATCCGGTGACAGAGCAACCTTGGGGTATCCGAATCACACCCATGTATGTTCTGCGATTTTGCCTAGTTTTCAAGTTATGAATTTTTTTCTGTATTTTTGAGAATTAAGATCTGAACAATTAAAAAAAATCTAAAAAACAAAGGAGAAATCATTTTAATTTTTTTTTTTTTTTGTAACTGAATCGCCATGAGTTGTACTTTTATGCTTAAAAGAATCAACTTCTTGACTTTTAATGAAAACAATGAAAATAAGGTGCAAAGTGAAAAATGTATGTTCTTTGTTCTGTAATTTAAAATTTCAACTTTAAATTAAAAATCTATACAGGTAACTGGAACCATGTTCCTAAGTAGGTTTAAAAAATTCTCCAAGCTTTCATCTTTCATGATCAATTAAAAAAGTAGTACTTAAAGGGCTACATTTGCTAGAATCGGTTTTCAAAAACATTAAGGTGGAAAATTCTTCAAATTTGTCATATCATTACAATAACTGGTTTTTGTAGTTTTATCATTTCTAAGGCTAATTAGTTTTGAATAAACCAAATATGACTACAGGAAAACAAATTTTTCAACATTTGGAGCTCGTACTGCAGAATAACTAAATTTAATCAAAATTCGGCGCTTTAATAAATGAAACAAAAAGTATTTATTTATTACATAACTACAGAAAGCTTTCAAAATGTCGACCATCGTGCTCGATACAAAGCCTACATCTTCTCTGAATGTTTTCTTTTAGTCTTATAAATGCTATTCTGTTGTTCTTAATCGTTTCTTCCACATATCTCAATATATTTCTCAATTCAGGCACGTTGCTTATTTCTCTAACGTATGTTAATTCTTTATAATATATGTATATATCCAAGCAATGATAGATTTATGGTTTAAACGATGGTCTCGAGAGGTCCTGGGGTGAAATCCTGCGCGCACCCCTACTTTTCAAAGTTATGTTCATACCAGATGTTGATTATCACGCTTCTGTGAAAGAAAACATGATGGAGAGTGGTGATAATGTCTAAGATGTTGGACGCACTAACTTACTAAATGCCTCTTGAAGATTCCTCATTGTACTCAGGAACACCGACGCAGGATAGTTATTCCAATCCCTTGCGTACGCATAATAAAAGACGAATAAAACCGCGTCGTTCGACGGGATGTTTACGACATAAGAATGGATACCTGCTGTACGCCGGATTGTTAGATGGAGGAAGGGAGACGGAAGGAATAACGTCGAACGAGTCTTGCGCACACTCAACAAAGTGTGCCCTACAGAAAACAGACAGGCTAGCTTCTCTAATCTTGAGGAAACTAGCACTGAGAGTTTTCTATAAAGTTCTCAAAGGTGTGTGAAGTCCACCAAAGCACCTTGGCACTGGTAGTAGTCCACCTGGCCTGTACCCCTCGTACTGAGTGGAGACCTGAGCCCAGTATAGATATACAAACTTCTATAACTAAAGAGCGTGTTGTCATTTCTGGGATCCATTGATGTTAATAATGTTGTCAGGTTATGTATGTATAATCTTTTTTCAATCTCATGGCACACGCATACACAAAAACACACGCACAAACAAACACAAACATACTCGCACTTGCACACACACTTCACGATAATGCTTTAATTAATAAAATAGCTATAAATCATCAAAATCTACTCTTAATACATTTGTATCAATAATATTCCATAAATCACAAAAGCCTTGGGTAAGCAGATCTCGTTTGAACATTTACACCTGGATTCCGTTTATGCAAACAAGTGCTGCTGAGTAGTACACCCGCTGGAATTAGCAATCTCTATGGCTCATTACTCACGCTAATTCAAATGAGGGTAATGATGACTGAGCTGTGAAAGAGGTAGATAGACAGTGACAGACAAAGATACATAGAGATAGACACAGATACA
The DNA here is from genome assembly GCA_018249125.1 of Asbolis capucinus. Classification (NCBI taxonomy): domain Eukaryota; kingdom Metazoa; phylum Arthropoda; class Insecta; order Lepidoptera; family Hesperiidae; genus Asbolis; species Asbolis capucinus. Next base: position 15,210 of record DWJZ01003702.1, read on the forward strand.
CAGATATATACAGAGACACACAAAGATAGAGAGAGATAAAGTGATAAATAGAGATAAACAAAGATAAAGAGATAAGCAGAGATATACAGAGATAGACAAATATAGACAGAGATAGACAAAGATAGACAGAGATAGACAGAGATAGACAAAGATAGACAGAGATATAAAAAGATACACAGAGATCGACAGATTTGCACACATACAGGTAACGTCTTTCTGCAGACCTTCAGGTTCTGGGATCAAATCCTGCGCCTGTTGCAGATGCACCTGCTGATTGATGTGGTAAAAGACAAGCATAAGTGTTGGGAGTTTTATGCCGCCTGGGATCCTCCGAAGTGCGTTAACGATTGCTACATAACAATAACAACGGGAACAAGTATACTTGCTCTCCGAAGCGCTTCTAAATTTTTGCCACTAGCGGTCACCCATTCTCCTACCGACCGCGCCCGCGTCCCCCTACAGACCGTGCCCGCGCCACCCTACCGACCGTGCCCGAGTCAACCTATCGACCGTGCCCGATCTTGCCTAACAATTTCAATCGCCTACAATCAAAACAAGCCGCCGAGTTATATAAAACGTTTTATTTCAACGCAGTGTGCCGTAAACTAATCATTAAGAGCTACTGAGTTTAATGACACTTACGTCCTGGGCTTCACAGATCTTTTTCAACGGAAATAATTAGAGACACTGGAATTTTTCTCTATTTTTAACGTCGTCGGGCCTCATAGTATGAAGTAATTGCAGTCTAGGTTTGTTTCGGAGCAGATGCGACGTACCAATTATTTTGCTGCCTAGCTGGTGATATGTTTGTTCTTGGGTGTATATGTGTATTATTCTATACAAATAGCTAAATGACACTAAATATTTGTCGTTATTATGATATTATAAAGAGCGAAGTATTTATTCTGTGATGGGCGGCAATTTTTATTCTGTAACTGTGTAGTAACACAGCTATCATAAAAATAATTTTGTAGTATTAAAAGTTTTTAAAATATATTTGTAATGGAAGACGGCAAGAGTCATTATCTTTTTCATATCTATAATTATATTATAGAGCTGAAAAGTTTGTTTGCTTGATCGCGCTTATCTCAGGAACTACTGGTCCGATTTGAAAAAATCTTTCGGTGTTAGATAGCCAATTCGATGAAGGATATATACAGGGTTACATATTATTACGCTAAAGGCCGGTTGGTCTAGTGGTTAGTGAACCTGACTACTTCACCGGAGGTTGTGGGTTCGATTCCAGCCCAGGTCAAACTTATCTGTGATGAGCAGGAATGTTTGTTCTGTGTGTCTGGGTGTGTAATAGAAATATCTATTTAAGTATGTATTTTAAAG
>DWJZ01003703.1:0-16542 GCA_018249125.1 Asbolis capucinus
TTCATAGCCGCATTGTAAGCGCGCCACAAGGTGTTTCAGATCTGGTTTCGCACTCAACCTGTTAACACAATCCATTTCATTTGTTCTGACATGAGGTTTTTTCGAGTTCGTAGTCCTGTCTGAGAAGCGTTAGAGTCCCAGGTTCCATTCCCCGGTCAGACAAGTGACACATTAACGTAGCAATGAATGTCTAGACATCGTTATCATCCTGCCATATCGGTTATCTCATGTGATAGACAAACTGACAGACGATTTTCGGATCACATTGTTTTTTACAAGCTTTTAACTTGCAGTGTATGTTTGTATATTAGTATGTTAGTATATTTATTTGTTACGTCAAATCTTGCAAGTTTAATTAGACCCACTTCCTCTTACACTATGGAGTGGAAATATTGCATGCTGCTTCAGTTTCGATGACAATGCATTTTTATGATAAGCGTGACTTTATACTACGTTCAGGAGCCAATCCAGACAAGGCAACTCATTAATAGTTAACAATGCATTTGTTATATTTTGTGTATTTCTTAGAGACTATTAGGGACCTATTCTATTAGGGACCTATTCTATAAAGGACCTATTCTATAAGGGACCTATTCTATTAGGGACCTATAAATAATTCAGTCTTGTGTTTTTAAATATTTTAATAAACCTTGTTTTAAATTTAAATAAAAGTAAAGTGTATGAAAATTTGAAATCGGGCAAATGCTAAAAAACGTGTTTCTTGTAAAGGGAGTCCACTAATTAAACTTATTTGTAAACATTAATTAAAGAAGTCAAACCGTAACTATCCCACAGCTGGGTTTAGGTATTGTCCCAAATATTGAGTCACGAATCCTTACTTAGCAAGGGATAATTCTGATAAGTACATAACTTCGAAAATTAGTGTTGCTCACCGCAAAATTTGGACCCAGGAACATTACCAACTCTCAAAATATTAGGTTAGGTTACGTTTTAACGCACCACAAAACATATATTTATCTGTGGCAACTATCCAATGCAAGGGTCAGGAAATGCGTCAGCAAAAACAGAACTTTTTGTATCCACTGTCCAGTGCAATTTGACATGCCGTCAGTGACCCTGGGCTTGCTAGCATCAGCTCGATGTAATTAGATTCGGCACATTGGGCAAGATTAGAACGGGATTTATTCCTTTGAGGATTATAACTTCCGGATACCGGTAATGGGTTTCGGATTGTAGTCGAGGTACAAGAGTAGTTAGTGACAGAATATTTCACATGGGCTACAGTGGTTTGTTAATGTCCATGGGCAGTGGTGATCTTACCATCAGATGACCCGTCAGCTCGTTTGCTTGCTTATTACAAAAAAAATCGCGAAATCGTACCACCGAGTATCTCTTACGACACCCTGGTCTACGATAGGGGGTCGCACTAGAATACACACATGGGGCGGTTCCTACTACCCTAATACAGCACAAAAATTATACTCCGTAATTACCAAGACAACTCGATTGTAATTTTAAGTTACATTAACCGAGATGGCGGACTGGAAATAGCGCTAGTTTTTGCCCCGGCCCAACAGCCAGCCGTCTCGTTGGACGGCCATCGAGCAAAAAGGTGACCTTTCGTGTTGACATATTTTTGTTGTAATTAGTTAAAATACATTTTTTGTGCGAACGGAAGCACAGAGCATGGATTGCGTTGATTTTAATTGACAGGGTGAAGACAATAGAAAGAATGGGTAAAATCGCTGATCACCACATTTCACCAGCGTTTCCTCGTTTAAGAGAATATTTAAAGACTCTGTTATTATTTTAAGATGTCGTTAACCCGTGTCGGAGGACTACACGCAATGGCTCTGGTCTTTTTAAAAGTTCAGGAGCGTTTCCTTGTTTCTGATGTCAAGTATAGCCGTGTTTATTGTTCAATACAAGTCCTTAAGCCACGTCTGCGGCTTTAAGGCGATGGACTTAGGTCTCCTAAAATTTCACGAGCGTTTTCTTGCTTTGGATGCCAAGTAACGCCACTACTAAAGTTAGATTGAAATAGTTAAGCCATGACGAGGCCTTCAAGTGTTGGCCTTAGGCCTCCTTAGTGACATGAGCGTTTCCTCGCTTTGGATGGCAAGTAAAGCCACTATTCTTAGATAGAAGTCGTTTTATCCGAGGCCTTCAGACGCTGGCCTTAGACCTCCTCAAATTTACATGAGCATTTCCCAGCTTTGCAAATAAACCGTCGTTATTGTCAGATAGAAATCGTTAAGCCATGTCGGAGGCGCTCAGATTTTCTCCTCATAATCAAAGAAACCATTGCGTTATAGACAAAACAGAAAAAAAACCATTTTCAGTTAACAGAGGTAATTTTAAAGTAGTTTTATCATTAATTTACTAAAGTGATAACCTATTCTATTTTGATCGGCTCCCAGGATCGTTCCCACGGTCAGCCGTACCGTTATTGTGGACGAAGAACTGTTTAATTCTACCTTATGATTATTGTATTTTCTATAGATGATATTGAGGTAATTAAATCACGGTTGTAAAGGGCTTTAAAATATTTAACTGACTCAACTCGCTTCGATTCTGCATCTTACTTTCATCCAACAAGAGGCTCCACCACCTCACCGTAACCAGCTGAAGTTTTTAAGCCAATAGAAGCCCTCCGAATTCGATTCGACATGATACATTGCTTTCATTTAGAATTACAAGCTACTAATTATCGCGAATAAAGTCTTCAAAAGTATTAATGAAATAGTGGATAAACGTACATTTGAAATATTTTATTAAAACAATTGTACTAGCGTTTTACAAATTTCTAAAACTATTTTCTTTTTATATTATAGTCAGTCAAACTAGCTGACATTACCAACACGAGACTGGGGTAATACTCATATCGCGAGCAACATAAAAAAAGACTCACCAACAGCATACGGCTTCAGGACGACGGACAGAAGAACGAGGAAGAAGATGACTGAAGGACGGGGAGAAAAAGAGGAATATACTGTAAGCATACTAACGAGCAATTTAAATACCCATTAGCGACTGTGAGAGCGGTAGGTAGTTGCGGAGAAACCTGTATTCATAACGTATAATATTTATCGACAATCAGCACAATGATGTATTAACTTGAAGGTCTTTTATGAGTTTATGTCGCCAATTAGTTGCCGAGCGACATTGAAAATTACAAGATATATATATTTTTATATATAGTCCGTGTTTTTTATCCGTACAAACAATTTTTGTGTCAAAATAATAGTTTAAAATTTGATTTTCACGTTACCTACCTAGTCCCATTAACATTATACATGCAAAAGTTAGTGAGAATGGACGGACGTAAAGATGGGCGTTCGTTCCTCTTTCACGCATAAAATACCGAACGGAATTGATTGAAAGTTGTCACAGATATAGATTGTAGTCTGGAATCACACAGAGGCTAGTTTTTATCATCATAAATCGCGAGCGAAGCCGCGGGCGGACCCTAGTTTTTACAAAACTCGCGTATTGCGAGGTTGAAAAATGGTTACGGCTCAATATTACCGTGTTAAACATTTCATTTGGCGGTTTTATAACAAAACTGTGACATTGTTACCGAAAAGTTTGTTTATAAGTTTTGTAGATGAGAGTGACGGACTAAACTTATACAACTAGCTTTTGCCCGCGACTTCGTCCGCGTGGTCGTGGTGGTGGGTGGTGGTCAAAATGCTGCCCTATGCCATATGTAAAATACGTGCGAATGTATGATGCGGTTAATTTAATACACTTTCATAAGCCTTCTACGCGCCCCGCCACCCGAGTGCCCGAGCGCCCGCTGGTTCATCATTTTATTATCTTTATATATTATACTATTTTATCTAGATATTTATATAGCCTATGTCACTCGGTGATAATGTAGCATTCTAATGGTGAAAGAATTTTTCAAGTCGCATCAGTACTTTTTGAGTTTATTCATTACAAAATTACAAGTTTTTTGTCTTTATTATTAGTATGGATTTATAACATAACTAGTTCCGGTATGTTGATAAAATAAAATGTAGTAGTGTTATTTTGGTCTATAATCTATCTCTGTGAGAAATTTCAATCAAATCCGTTCAGTGCAGGCCTCTGTGCGGGAGGTCCAGGTTCGAACCTCAGCCATCCTTACATATGATAAAACCATCCATTCATTACAATGAGAAATCTGTCCCTGACCTCTGTCTGTAGATGGAAATTTGACAGAAAACTAACTGGGATTTTCTAATAGAACTCAAAACTACTATTTAGATTTTTTAGATGAAAGATGTAAGAAATAAAGCAACGACGTTTTTAGCTACTTTGTACAGAATTCTCTGGAAAAGATTTTGGTACCAAAGTAATATCGATCGGACACACGGTTGATGAGTCGGTGTGTTGCTCTGGGTACAGCTAGTAATATATATTTTAATAGCATATTTTTCAGTTATTTTCCACTTAACGATTAATACATTCAACTTCCTAATAAGGTGATATTGTCACCGAACAAACTTTCTATAGAAAATCGTATAATGTATTTTATTACCCGTTTATTATTTATTTGTAAATATAATTAAATTCATGATTAATTTACCAACGAGACGCATGATGGCTGAGTCCAGTGGCTCCCCTGGCCGCGGCAGCCAGCCAATTCTTGTCCTGACATCAAAGACTACGTCACCACTTACCATCAGGTGGTTTCATTGTCTAACGCTAATTATTAAATTTAAAAAAAAATTCAAAGCCGTTCTAATTCAGAAGTTGCTCAATTGAAATCCAGCTGATATTTGGTATTCTCATTTATATTAAGTGCGCTGAGGCCTCCAAAATGAGTGCCCAATAATGATTGCTCATTATACTCATCATACCGGGTTAAAACCGCAAATCTGGAGTAACTGATATGAAACATATTGCAGGGCATCTGTCAAGTCAGCTAGTCCGTTCTAAAGTTTATTAGTATGGATCACTGGATGGATGTATGTTTATTACTTCTTCATGAAAGAACTACTTAACAGTTCCGAAACGAAAGTTGGCACAAAGATAGATTGGATCTCATCTCCCAGGATGACCAGGAGTACAAATTAGTAGACTTCACACACCTTCTAGAACTTTATGGGCAACTCTTGGAGCGCAGGTTCCCTCACGTTATTTTCCTTCACAAAAATGATGCATCAATAGCATCATAGCTTTGAAAATTCCAGGTACGCGCTGCAGTATTTGAACCTCCGTTCGTGATACCACTATTCAAAGCACTGGCCTTTATAAAAACCATAGACAACGAGTCTAGAAATTCTAAATATAAACATCCAATTTATAAATACATAATAATAATAAAGAACAGAGCATATAGGTTAATCGATAAAACTAAAGCTTTAATAAGAGCTGACCTACTCTGTGGCGTAGGGCGACAAAACCTGAAAAGTGGTATATGTTACCTAGGTCAGTGTCTATGGTCCTGTGAGGTGGAAAGTATCGTCTATTATGCATCTTGGAAATTAACTATTAATTTGCGATAGTTGCTCGTAGATCGCAAATCCGTATTTATCTATATATACACAAAAATACATGTTTGTTTGTGGGTTTGTTTGTCTTTTATAGATCCTAAAATGGTAGTAGATAGAGCACAGATGACCTTTGCAACTTCGTTGAAATCTTTGAATAAAGTTTTGATACTAAAATTATATCGATAAATATATTTGTTATTATAATCGATCGGACACATGTTGAGTTGATGCGTCCGATCGTGGGTCGTATATTCCCATCCAGGTCAAACTTTTCTGTGATGAGCAGGGCTGTTTGTTCTGTGTGTAAATATTTATGTAAGTAAGTACTTAAAAATATATAAATATGTTTATCCGTTGTCTGATCACCGTAATACAAGCAAACGCTTAGTTTAGGTTCTGATGGCCGTGTGTGAATTGTCCAAAATATTTATTTATATTTATTTATTTAGTTGGTGATCAGATGCCCGAATAGTCACGAGATATTTTTTTTAATTGACCTTGTAACTATGTTAGTGTTAAATTTAGTAAATTGTCCAAAATTCAGTCAACGTCTAAAATGTTAAAATACACTTATTTAGTATGAGACTTATTTGGCATTGGCGCTAATTTCGTTGCACACAAAATCCACTGATTGTTTGCAGCTTGCTCGCTGTCTGCAAATTTTATCTAACATGGCCGCCGTTCGTAGTTTTTAAAGTCTGAGCTTTACCCGAGTGAAGCGAGTGTAGTTACTAGTATCAGAAAAATCCTTACAATTTAATGATTTTTTTTTTGCAGGCTGAATAGACCTCAAAGGTGCGGTTCGTATTTACAAGTTTTAATTTAACTTGTAGTGTATGTTTGTATATGAATATGTTAGTAAGTTTCTTTGTTAAGTGTTCAGGACATATCCACTTCCTCTGGCATTACGGAGATGAAATTTGGCATAAACCTTCCGTGCTGATGAAAACGCAATTATACGATAAGCATGACCTGATACTATGTTCAGGATTGGCTCCAGACAAGGGAACTCCTCAACGATTAACAATACAGTTATGAAAACAATACAGTTATAAAAAAATACAGCTATGAATGATGTCTTCTCTTCTCACTTGTGATTGTAGATCCAAGAGGCCAACTTCCAACATTCTATACGCGTTCTCGTCTGGTGTTCGCGACTAGATGCTCAACGTGCGACCGTTCTTTTGTTGACATAATCCAATATCTTAAAACTTCAAAAGCGTACTCACGGTTGCAATAATATATACCGATATTCCGACACGGTTGTAAGAGTCACGGCAATACTAATCGTGAGTACGCATTCGTTTCAAAATGCAAGAGTTATGGTCACGGCAATACTAATTGTGAGTACCCATTAGTTTCAATATGCATGTCTTGGTCACGGCAATACTAATCGTGAGTATCCATTAGTTTCCAAATGCAAAAGTCGTGGTCAAGGCAATACTAATCGTGAGTACCCATTAGTTTCAAAATGTAAGAGTCATGGTCACGCCAATACTAATCATGCGTTCCCATTTTTTTTTCAAAATGCAAGAGTCATGGTCACGGCATTACTAATCGTGAGTACCCCCATTAGTGTCAAAACGCAAGAGTCATGGTCACAGCAATACTGAATGTGAGTACCCATTAGTTTCAAAATGCAAGAGTCATGTTCACGGCAATTCTAATCGAGAGTACCCGCTAGTATTAAAATGTTAAGTGTCCACAAAAGCTTCATAAGCCAACATGCATAAAACCACACAACCATTCTCATGCATAACTCAGCACCCCAGGTGTATGTATATGTAGTTTTTGAAATTACATACATATTTCACATAAATACGCATAAAATTCAAAGAAATGTAGCTTATCTGTGCTCTAGATCCCCTGGCATATGTTTGACTAGTTTTCGCCCGCGTTCACCTGCGTGTCGATAAAAGTTAGTCTGTTATTCCAGACCATATTCTACCTCTGTGTAAAATTTCATTCATATTCGTTCAGTAGTTTTCGCGTGAAAAATAAACATCCATCCATCCTCACAAACTTTTGCATTCATAATATTAGCGGACAGTGTTACAAACCACACATACTGCCAGTTTTCAGTGAAAACCATTTTTTGGTAATTCGAAACAGGCGAGATTATGAGGAAAGATGAATTTCGTTCTAATTTTGTACTAAATACAAATTTAAAATTGGGTTTTCCTTATATCTATTAATAGAAATGTAAATTTCATTGTATAAAGCCTATTGTACGAGACTGTGTAAGAAAAGGTGTAATTTTTGATCTTACCATGGCATGATGTAAAAAATATGGTTGTTCCATCAATAGTACATATCATTTTCACAAATTCATCCACTGGATTATGCAACACCGGATGTGGTCAATTAGTAGCGGAGAAAAAAAAGCGTTTCCGTGCCTCGGAGGGCACAAAAAGCCTGACCCAGTTGTTAGTGGTTAAGTCATATTGGAAGCCATCTGGATATATGTATTATATTATAATAATTTCAACTTATTTCATGTAATAAATAGACTTTGAATAAGTAAGCTTGATGTTCCTATGACGAAATAAACAAATTATGTTTGAGTTATAAACAAAGTTTTTTAAAAATATAAAAAAAACACAAGCACACATTTCATAACTGTATTGGTAACCATTGAGGAGTTCTCTTGTCCTGAGCCAATCCTGAACATAGTATCAGGTCATGCTTCTCATAAAAATGCATTGTCATCAAGATGAAAACACTATGCAAAATTTCCACTCCAAAGTGAAAGAGTAAGTGTGTCTAATTAAGCTTGCAAGATTTGACCCATCCATACACTGCAAGTTAAATAAAAGCTTGGAAAAAGATGGACACTTATATTGTCCAACCACCACACACTTGGGTACTCACAATATAAATTTAATATGGCAATTTGACTCAGTTGCATGAACATGGTCACAACACAACAATCATGCATCATTTAAATATCGGGAGACAAAACATATCGACACCTTGGGGTTGAATGGTCCTATAAACCATTTGTTTTTTGCTCGTCCTGTAAAGTAGGGTTTATAGCTTTTACTACCTTTGTACCTCAAGGTAGCGATATCGTGAGTACACATAAACAGCAAAATTGTTATTGTATCTTCCATTTATTACATGTCACCTATGTCAAACACATGATCAAGGAAATAACATAACTACCTATATTTATAATATCATTACTAAATAATGGTATTGAAATTATTTTTAACTCTCCTCCTATCTCCATTTATTCTTATATACCATATAATAAAGAGTACTGCAACATAGAGATTCCGAAATTATCAAAAGAAACACACTTTATCAGAATATATTTCCTTTATAGACACTTAAAATATTTTTTTGGAACATAAACACAAACTGCAGGCTGAAGCTAGTGATTTTTTTTATTTTTGTCTGTTTATCTGTATGTTAGTGACTTAGTAATTACTAATCTTAGATTAGTATCCCTAGACACTCGTACAAGATATCACACCAGGAATGATAGAAGAAAAATGAGAAGTATTTTGAAATTTAAGAGGATAGGATAAAATTTCTTATGTAAACCGAGCCTACAGCCTAAAACCACTTCACTGCTAAATCACTGAAACTTAATTAATTTTTCAATCCACTTAAGTACGTCATTACATAAAAAAGAAACAGAAGAAATATCAGCGAACGAAACTCCTCAACACATCTTTTCAAAACAATACCTACTCTAATCACAATTTTATAATACACTCAAAGTACATGTGTGTCATTTCCAAGTGTCCATGTCATTAATATATTATTATATTGACACTTTAATATTAATAAGTTCCTTAAATATCTACAGGTAAATCAACAGCGATAATTAACAAATTATGCTATTCATTCAGTTACATATAATTATTGGTTTGATAATGATATTATAATTAATTATTAATTAATTTCATCACAGCTAAATAGATGGTGGTAAAATGGTGTGAAAATCATAGAATGACAAGACAAATTTAGCTATACGAACTAGTTGAACCAAATCATATTAAAAACACATTTTAACTTAAAACTGCATAGCAAGCAATATCATGGGTATATCCAGTTTCTAACCCAGGGGATTTCCAAGGTCACGCAGGGGTTTGCTAAAGCCACCCAGGGTATTGCAGAAGCCACAGCACACTATTTTTCTAGATTTCATAAAATTGGTACTTTTTAAATAGGTTTCCTAGCAGATTATTGGGGGCATTTGGCCCACTCTCTTGGTATGCTAATGAGCAGTACAATGAATAAAGCATTTTTATTTATTTAAATTGAGCTATCTCACATAGTAAAATTATCCTCATCACTAGGGGCATTTTTTAATGTAACATACTATAAAACAAATTTTGTAATTTATAACTGCTTGTCTGTACATTGGGAACTTGTAATCTAAGATACAGTTTTACCAATTAAGTATAAGATGTAAATTTCAATAATTCCAACCAAGGTGATATGTTCTACCAAAGTCAAGCAAGAATGGTTATGAGTACGAAGTAATTTAATTTGTCATTGTGTTTTAGGTAAATAATTTATAGATGAGAAATAAGTCAACAAACCACCTGATGGTAACGGATTGTATGTGGTCATTGTCACCTACTGCATTAGTGTGGTACAAAATTACTTAGTTTTTAAAAACTTTTAACAAATGTTTCTAACAAACTACAATTGAGTAAGGTATAACAAAATTAAATCTCATTATTAAATATTATTATATTTCAAATATTGTTTAAAATATCAACAAATATATAGTCAAATATAACAGAGGTTTTAAAACTTGTCATTATATTAAGTTGAATAATAGTGGGCAGCTAATTGAGCAGGTTTCTAATAAGTACTAGTAAATGTAAATTTATGTGATAATATTGCTTTGCAATAATATTTTTTATAATTTGTACGCCATAGAATGGCAAATGTGAGAAACCACAAATATTATCTGGGATCCATCTTATGTAACCACATTTCATCAAATAAATATATTTCATTTCATAAAATTATAAGGATTTCATAATCACAAACCACAGTGGGAATTACATACATGTATATGATAGTAGTTTTAACTATTGACAGAGGACATCAATATCTACAAAATAAGTCTAAGATACCATACGTCTAACTGTAACACGTCACAATAACTACATTTTCATGTTAAAATATTCCGTATTTGTTTGATGTCCTATTTTTACAGTTTCATTATTTCAGTACTTGTTACCAGCCAGCCAGGCAGCTTCACTCTCATCATATGTTGATAAAAAGTAGCCGACATGTTGCTCTTTGAATATAATCTATGTGTGTCAAATTTCATTTTAATCCATTCAATGGTAAACATGTGAAGGAAACGCAAACATATAAATGTGCACATAGTCACAGGGGACCCTACAGTCCAGATAAAATCTATCCTATATTCATTTTCTGGATGTGCTCTATCTACATGCCAAGTTCCATAGCAACCCGTTCAATTGTTAGCACGTGAAGCAAATGCAAACATCCAATGATCAACACAAAGCTTCACTTTTATAATATTAGTAGAATAAAAAACGAAACATAAGTACATCACAAAAAGTAATGCTTTTAGAGATATAATCTCTAGCTGAATATCAAGCTGGAACCCTTTCCTGGGCAGTATCACTAAGCTACAAAGCCAACTGCATTGTATCACTATTTTAATGAATAATCTTGAATTTGGCTTTAAAACTAGAATGCAAATGAACAATATATACTCAAACGATCTATTACAAATAGTCTCTTAACGGTTTCCGTAATCATTCTCATTTTTTTTCGTGAGCCACAAGGTGAATAAATTTGTATGAGAGTAAATTTAATTGAATGAAGACATAAAAATAATGAATAACTAAAATCTATTGTTATAAATACAAATTTGTTATTCAATGAATAGTTAGGGTGTGTGTGCCAAGTATGTTTTTAATTTACGTATGCATGCCTCATGTAGTAATCTTAGTTACTTCAGGAGTGTTAAGGTTTTAAACACAGTCAAGGCTTTTTGTTGACTGCAGCATGCTGTAGATCTTCATTATAGGGAACTTCCCGAGCTTAGTAGGCCATTATTAACTTGAAGCAATGGCTTTAAGTTTATAATCTACTGAGATTATAATGATCTTTCAGAATGTATAAAAAGGTTTAATTATTGAAGCTACAAGTGTTTGAATGTATTATATAAATAGTTTTTATTGTACACCATAGACTATATAGTAATGCAATAAAAAAGACTTATAATAGTCTAATGGTATAAATGAGGAATTGTTTCAGAAATTCCATAATTCATATCAAAAAATTTGTTACAGCACAATTTATTTAATGTTTTTAAATGTTATTATTATTGATTGTAGCATTATTAAAAAAACAATTTAATAGTAAATAATTCAATTATGTACCAATTAATCTTATTAAAAACTTATTAAATGAGTTTGTCAGAGCTATCTGTGCTTAGTCATGAAAATGTGACTAAGGACATGCGAAAGGGGAGATTATATTGCATTAATTGGGAATGGGAATCATTCCAAATTCAAAATCAAGGACATGTCCCTAGTGTATATTGTGCTGAATTTACAGAGTAGGCAATCACAATTTCAGAGAAAGGGTGGTCTTTTGATCCCTCTAGAACATTCTATTAAACCAGAATTTACTTAACCTTTATCATTGCTTAAATTTGGGGTTATAGAGATCATGTACTTACCAGCAGGTGGGTGTTGAGTTATCCACGGTGTCTTGGTTGGCCTGCGAAGGAGACTCGGCTCCCCGCGCGCCGCCCGCCACTGAGGAAGCCGTGGTGCACGCGATCACTCAAACCGCATCATCACACAACCACTGTTACCATCTGCACCAATCTGACACTAATTTCATCTCTACCTGAAACCACCACACTAATTCACTATTACTTTGTAACTCCAACACAAGCGAACTTCGTTTTCACTTCGGCGACGGCGCTGTCATATATTATGAATTCACTTCGGCAAAGTGACAACCACTCGCGGTCTTAAAGACTATTCGCACTGCACGAACTCGCGGTTTGCCAACTCGGTTTAGCCACTCCTGACGCCCAAAACATCACCTCCGTGCCCCGATCACGCCCGATATCGCCACACACGAATATATCTCACGAAAAAATGGCAACCTTCAAAAATAATGACCCGACACATTCAACGACTCCACCATGGAATTCTGTAATATTTATATGCTTTCACGGGTTAATTATAGACCAGACGCTACTATTAACGTTTGAACATAAGTAAAAGATGAGAAAATAATATTTATAAATAGCTTCGGATTATTTTGATACAATTCTATATCGGTCGAGCATCACTGCATACACACCCCTGATTCGGGTGAATTGGATCCTCTTCTTTCAGTCTATAACGAATTTATCATACGAAATTTAGCACGGATTAGTTATTAAGACTAGAATTATATGACCTACACCCTGATAACTACAAAGACATTTTTGCAGCAATGACAGCGATCCGTATCGGCTTCACAGAACAAAAAATGAACATGTCGCCTTGGTACCAACTGTGTCATTACAAGACAATTTTATGTCTTTGGTAGTTGCAACTTCAGCTGAATTCAGCAAAAGGGGCGTGGCCAATATAAAAATATTTGTAAATGGTAAAAAAAACAGTTTACTACAGATGCGATGAGGGAAATAATAAAGAATTGAATTCCTGTTATAATTTTTATTTATGTTATTGCATAAACTGATACTTTTTTGATAAATAATAAAAAAATATATTTTTTGTGTTATTTATGTTATTTGATCACAATCTACATATTCACAGTGGCTAACAGAGAAAATAACTTTTATGCAATAACTTAAATTAGGTAGAATATGAATTTAAATTAAAAAAGCAGTATAGTTTTAAGATTAACAAATATTGATTGATTTCTTCAATAAAATAAAGAAAAATGAGTTTTTGGCTATTACTTTATAAACTCAAAGTTAATTTTCTTAAATCTCTGTAGTTATTTCTGAAATTTGATCTCTGAATATTAATAAAAAAAGACAATCGTAATAATCGTACAAAATTACAGTACTCGTACAGCACTATTACGGTTGTAAATCATAGACAATTTGAAATCAGCTGTCCTTCCGGCAGTCAGTGTCGACGAATGTCATAACGTCAATCTTGTCAAGGTGACATAGCACTATGAATTGAGTTGCAAATTGACAAAAGTTCGATAAATTGACGTAATTTGTCAAGCTTGACATATTTTTAAAGTTTATACCGCGATTTGGTTGGACTTGGCTCATTAATCGTTTTAATTCCTTTATTTATTTTGTCTTATTTGTAAATTGTTCAAAAATTTTAATATAATGGCTACACACAATAGAGCTCTTCACCTAATAGCCTCAAAGTTAGGCATGGCTGATGAAGAAAAAGTTCTAAGGTAATGTTTGACTAAAGTTTTTAAACACCTTTTAATTACCCGGCCTACTTAAAAATAAATCTAAAGAATGAAACCCGTTGTTCCTGAGAATTTATAATTATCTTTATTTCGATACAAAGACCTATGTATTTGTAACTATTTTACTGTGCGTTTAATGTTTCGAATCGTGCCTTTACAGAAAAGCTGCAGAGTTTGAGAGATTGCTACAGACGAAGAACACAGCTGGTAGCAACATGTCAGACACTAGTAAAATCGTTATCTGCTTAGACCTCGCCGCTTTTATGCTAGGAGTAGATTTGGATACTGTAAGTTTACATTGGAATTTACTCCATGTCTTAGAGAATAATTCCCGTGTAATGATTACTTAGTAAATGCAATAGAACCAAATTCGTCCTGTAATTTAAAATTTAACATATGTTCCAATCATTAGACAAGTATACAGAATAATTATTAGTTAGAGAAGTTAAGTGGTACTTTAATTTACCAATATTTGAATAATGTCTTTTACTACATTTTATTTATTTAATTAGTACTTGACTACTATCCCACATAATCGTATACAACAATGTAGTTTCTACTCTACTGCATTAAGAAATAAAGTCAGATAGATAACCATTTAATAGGAAATATTAAAAATAAAAGAAATGTATATTAGGTTTTACCATCAAAGACTTCATTGTCACTGACCATCAGATGGAAAAGTTGAATGCTAACCTCTTTAAGGTGTATAAAAAGTGATTATTTTTGCTTGTGTTACGTTTACCAGGCAATTTAAAAACTAAATGGTTAGTCCAGGAAATCTGGATTAAATCAAGACAGCAGCTTGTTAATAATGAATTGAAAAGGACCATTATTAACAACTTAATACAACTGCAACTGTGAAACTCTACATATAGTGTGACATGCACTTGGTTGCTTAAATAATAACTATTTTTCTACCTTCACAAAACTTTGTTCAATTTTCAGAAAGCAGCAGTGAAGTTTTCCGGTCTCAAGCCATCTATGTACACAAATTGTCGAAAGGTTGTGGAGAACTTACTGGAGTTAAATAGCATTAAATTGACGGTACCAGCAGTGTGTGTGAAACTCCAGTGTAGTGGAGTTCAAGCCCTGGCAGAGAATATATTGGAAGAGTATAGAAAACAGGCTAAAATGGTATGCATGGTTTAGTCCTTTGTGGCAGTCAGGCACAAGCAAAAAATCGCAAAATTCTAAAATTTTGTCAAATTTATTATGCTGAGTCTTCAGAAAAGTACATGTTTTGGAGTGTGTCTAATTACGATAGATGTTGTGAGAACCCCCATCACATGGAGTCCCTTTTCCGTGTTGATGAATCTTACCTAACAAGTTTTCCTTACATATAAGTACTACCTTAGATTTATCATGAAAACTAAAGAAAAAGACTGCCTTACAGTTTCATAGGAAATTTATGTAAAAAACTTTTTTGTTTTTTTTTCAGGAGATTGATTTAAATCTTCCTCAGTATGTTTGTATGGCTGTACACCAAGCTTGTCGGTAAGTTATTTTTTTTTATTACAACATTGTTGTAGATTTAAGTAATTTTGATTATCTGGGACATATAGATCCACCAGCTAACAATATGCAAAATAGCAACCACGTCATAAACACCTTAAGCATGTTTTTAGTTTTAAAAGGTACTCACGATTATTGTATTTTATATTGCTATTTTGATCCTGTAGCTTGGATAATGGTTAATAATTATCATTATAGTTAAATTGTTTAGTGTTCACAATGATAAAATAGCAAATAAGATACCAATTTTGGTTTCAAAAGATCTAATTTTGGAAGTAAATTTTTTAAAGTAAAACACAAGCTTAATTTTCCAGTCATGATAAGCACTATTATTTCAATATTTTCAGATTAAATAAAGTAAAAGTTTCAAAGGCCAAGTTTTTAGAGATATCAAGGTTGAAGCCAGCCCAGTGGGGCAAGCTGGAGGCAGACTGGGCCAAGTTTACTGATGAGAACTTTGCAGCCGTCAAGAAAAAGAGAAGCCGCCCTGCAAAGAATACTGTTGATACTGGTGAGCTATTGTAAATAATAATTTTTACAGTTTTGGTTCAGAGGACTGACTAAGATGCGGGCCAAGCGTGGATTGATGGACAAGGTAAAAACAAAATAATAACGAAAATACAACTACATTTGATAACTATAATAAAATCAATACAAAACCTGAATTCAATTACATTACACAGACAAGTAACAAAATGAAATAAATCATCATCAACTTACTCGAAGTTGTTTAAATACGCTTTATTAGGGATAGCACAAAAACGAATTGTCAGATGTCGCTCAAATTTGAATGGACCTATATTACAAGACATAAAATAATAAAAAGAACCCTCAAATTCGGTACACCCAGTAAGAAGTAACAGACATCTAAAAAATATCTATATTGATATTAAAGGTCCTAGGTCCTCTCTGGAGATGCTGGAATGGTGCACATACCGCCGTTCGCTAGGCAGTAGCTCATTTAGTTACAAGATTAGGATAGTTTTAGCATTGTAAGTTTAGATTTTAAGGACTAACGTAGGTTTAAGAAAATTTGTATACTAACATTTATGGACTCCGGTCTAAATAAAATTATTATTATTATTAAACAAATCTTAAAATATTTTTACTAATAATAAAACTGTAACGGGGTCAATTCTGTACATTAAGTATTTTTTGGAAATTT
>DWJZ01003704.1:0-16541 GCA_018249125.1 Asbolis capucinus
ACGTAGAGTTCATTTAATAACGAAAATAATGTGGCTACTGTTAAGGGACTAATTGAAGAAAACCCGCGGATTACCTATGAGACAATTCGAGGGCTATTGGAGATTGGTATGAGCCAAATTCAGAAAATTTTACACAAAGAAATAAAAGTTCTAAAACTTTGTTGTCGTTGGATCCCTCATGAACTGACAGCGGAGCAGAAACAGGCTTGCGTGGAATGGTTACAACATGTTGTTTTTTTAAGTTGTGCAAATTCCTTAGTGTGACCTACGTAGACTGGAATAACACATAAGCTACTTTATATAAATAAACCTACCACGCGGGTGAATCCACATGCGGAATCCCGTCAAGCAATCAAACTGCGTATTTTTCCGATATACCCTGTTTGAGCAATCACTCAGGGTTGTCGCGAAATATCTCTATCGAAATAGACAGTGCGATCGGGCCAACACAAACACTTACCTCCGCTCTCAAAGGGAACGCGTGCCAAAATTTGATAAAGTCCCCAGTTCATGTTTAATCATACGACATTAAAGGCGAATGTACACATTCGCAGTGCGTCGGCTGTGCACGATCGCTGCATTATCATTTTCCATTACGCGGGCATGTTGATTGACTATCAAACGTTTGTTTGTCCCCAGAATGGCTTGTCAGTTTTGTTCAAACCTAATTTTGTCCCGTGGGTTGTAGGGCGAGGCTGTGATTGGATTTATGTGGTGATATTATCTTTGACTGTCACGTGCGCAATTGTTTTTGAGAATAAGTTTGTCTTTGGTTTTGTTGTAAACATAATTATTTTTCGTGAGTTAGTAGCTTCGAAATATTTTCTACGTATTTTGGTTAAAGTTAAAGAAGCAGTCTCATCTTTCTTTCTCTCCACAATTTTGTACTTTTCTTTCATGGATCATTAGGTAGGA
The DNA here is from genome assembly GCA_018249125.1 of Asbolis capucinus. NCBI lineage: Eukaryota > Metazoa > Arthropoda > Insecta > Lepidoptera > Hesperiidae > Asbolis > Asbolis capucinus. Next base: position 916 of record DWJZ01003704.1, read on the forward strand.
GTAGTTGTGGTCCAAGTTATCAATATTGGTTGCTTTAACCATGTACTTATTTCTTCCGTTTTTGCATTCGTTTGTACATTGCATTCGCTTGCCGATGCATTGTTGTCTATTAGTTCTTTTTTCACCAGAAATGCCTTCATTACAACTCAGAAGTTGCTAAGAAGTTGCATATGGCATACATCCCTTATCCCTTATTATATGGGTTCCCCGGTACATATTTTTCACATGATCATTGTCAAAGTAATTTTTCGTGAGTGGTTTTATATGGATAGGACGCCAAACAGTACCTTTTTAAAAAATCTCGATTTTGGTAGCTCTAAAAGCGACAGCAGGAAAGCAGTGACCACTGTACTTTGGGAAACATTATGGTACCACACAATTTGTGGGATAATGTGACCGATTAAAATTATTAATTAAATATTCATATAAAAATAATGTATAGGGATGCCGGACTAACACAAAAATGTGATTATTAAAAATCGATTTTCACAGATATATACCTATGTACTCAATTATCTCTAGTTAAAGACTACACTTTGAAGTTTTAGTCGCCATCATTCACTACGTTTCGTTACCTTGTATTGGATATGTTAATTTTAATAGTCGTCGATTTCACTATAAAAGAGATTCCGTGTAAATACAAATTCTCCGGATCAGTCGCCTATCTCGATGTGATCTGAATCGGCTTTTTTGGATAGTTTTAATTATTCAATCCCATTATTTGATACTTAGTAATAAGAAAAAAGGAATAGAAAATCTAACATTATTGATGCTCTCAACATTTTATTGGAGTAACTACAAGGAAAGGAAGTCGTTAGTTTTTATTGGATTTTAGAAATCAGGATGTGTTTAAGTAAATATATTGACTTGTTGCGTTTGTCACTGAACTCCTTCTGGGCTGGATCAATTTTGATAATATCTTTATATGGATTGGATGGTATTTCTCCCTATCATCATTGCAACCCATAACTGTCCTACCCACGTTCGGGTCTCCACTCAGAAACCCCGTGAAGCAAGTGCTGGCAGAATTGGACAGGCATGAATGAATGAAAGCGCAGGTGATTCTACTACGTGTGTTCTACGTGTTAGTTATTTGATTATTTGCACATGAAATCCTACTGCAGGGATATTTCAAACAAAGAACACGAGTATGTTAATGCTTCACATCGATTTCAATGGTAAGTGACGGTGTTTAAAATGTTGAGGGCAATTACGTAATAATTTACAAGACGTATACGTACAAACTTAACACACTCATACCTACGTAGTATGAGTGTGTAAGTTATTAGCCTGCCTTTGCAGATTTAATTTAATTTAATTTAAAAATAATACCAGAATTTTAACTGGTGTCCACAAATGTAGAAGTTGTGTCTGCGTCACTGAGAATTAAAAATTAAAAATGTGCCAGACTCTTTTTCTATATCCGGATCTGTATTTCCAGGTATTCTGGATAAATTAGGGGCTTTTTGGGTCCTAGCACTGAAATACGGAAAGCTAATTAGGTGGTATAGAAAATAGTATCGTGCAGTACTTATTTAGTATCTTCTTAATTTTACTTAAGGGTAGTTCTTAACTTTATATATATAATAGTTTCCGACCGCGGCTTAGCCCGTGTGGCAGGTATACATACATCCATCCTCAGAGACATTCGCGAGTATAATATTAGGATAACCTATGCCACGATGTTCGTTTACTCTAAACTCCGAATCTGTTCAACCGTTTCAAATGAAATTTTGTACTTATCTATTGTTGGGTCCAACTTAAAAAATCCTATTTTTATGTCAGGAAAATGTATTATTCCCGCGGGATAACAAGTTAAAATTTAAAACTAATAGACAGATTTAGATAAAATTGGGTACCATTTTAGATTATACAATGGGATGACTTGAAAGTAACCTACTTTTTATACTACACAATTGTTTTTTCCCATGGGATAACAGATAAATATTAATCATTTTTCTTGAATAATCTTTAATATTTCAGCTAGACTTAAACTATAATACATAAAATGACAAAAGAATAACAGATTAGTTTTCTAAGTAGAAATGTATCAAAATTTTGTTCGGGTACAACAACTGCGATATCAGAAAGAGAAAGAGAAGAAAGAAATGTTAATCTCTATCCCACCAACAATCAACCGAGCTACCACTATTATAGGTCAGTACTGAAAATCAGTGTATCCGAGTGCTGGACCTTTTCAAAGACCCTATTATTATATCCCATTATTTTGTTTGTAGGTAAAACATAAATGTAGTGTAATTAGTTTTATATGTAGATTTAAATTGTACATCTGTTTATTAATTAAATGCCTTGCAATAAACATTTTCTTTTTTAGCTTCTATAAATTAGTGCTTGACCGAGATCCTGCCTGATGGTAAGCAGCGATTCAGTCTTAGATGATAAAGCGCACTAATTTAGTAAAAGCCTGTTCACTCTTGACTTGAACTTCGAAACACCGACGCTGGCAACTTATTCCAGTCCTTCGCAGCATACTGCAAATACGAATATTAGGATGGAAGACGCAAGGCGCGATGTTTGTACTGGTAGAGTGTCAACGATGAAGGAAGGAATAACCGCTGTGCGCCGGCTCGTTCGATGTTGGAACGGGGATGGGGGAATTATATCGTGTAATTCCTGCAAACTCCTAAAAGTATCCTGTAAATATAAAAACGTTTCTTTCTTTCTTTCTTAACAGCGAGCTATCGGAGATATTTGATACCGTGAATTTAATGAATATTTTTTTAAATTATTTTTTTCTAGACGCACAAAAGGCCGAAAATAACAATGATTGAAGGACAGTTCAATCCATTTATAAAATAATACAAGTCGTAATTCTTTGTGACATTAATAATAATCGGTATTCGAAATATACGAGTAATTATTTTGGGAAAGGGTTAATAATACGTGAAATATAATAATGACGCTTTACGCTTCAGTAAACGATTGTAGGCCAATATAGAGTTATTGACAATGGTTCCTGTTGCGGTCCCTTTCATAAACTTAAAGGACTTTTCAATATGATAATCCTTCAAATTTTAGGGATCACTTCTTATCGTATTCCGGAGTAGACTGAATCGACAAACAATGTCGACAAAATACATTTTGAAGATAACGATTTTTGTAAAACAGGATATGAAAATTATAAGTGTATCTATTATAGTATTAAACTTTAAAAAAATATATAAAATGACTGTCATTATATAGGTACATTAAATAAAATATAGATATATGATATTACAAATAAAGATAGAGACATATATTAAAGTATGAGCAACTGCCATACGTATTCTGGGAAGAGTAATAAAATGTAAGACGGCAATTTTATTATTTAATATTTCTTTATTTGGGAGACATAATGTTTTAATTTTTAAATCATTTTTAATTATGTAACATCTAAAACACTATTCATCCCTCTTTCTATTTATTTATTCAATGTTTTTATTTCATTATCTGAGTTTGTTTCAGACTGAACCCGAGTTCCGGCCAAACAAAACCAGTTTTTCCGACGCCTGACAGTTAAAACAAGTTTGGCCTAGGAAACTATACGGAAAATCTAGGTCAAACTATTTCACCTGACAGGCTAACCCAGATTGGCCAGTAATAGGGCTAGATCCAATGATATTAGGCCGTTAAAATGTACCTTTTAGGACCTTTGATGTCGGTAATGATACTAGCCTTCTGTTTATTTGCGTTCAAATCTAGATGGCGTTAGTACAGAGTTATATTAGAAAGATTATATTGCAAAATTTTAAATTACGTCATCGTCATAATATAGAGTATATTTATTTTTGTCGTTAACTGGCTTGGGGTGGGAAAACTTGACTGCTGAGTCGGAGGTTCAAGTTCGATTTTCGCCTAGGTATATTTTTGTGATGGATAGGTATGGACGTGGGAGTAAAGTTTATCTATAAAAATATATAACTATAAATAATATATCTTTATCAATTGCCTGATCACCACAGTGCAAGCTAATCCTCTGCACTCTTTGTTCGTGAAAAGTTTAACTATGCCAATTTTAATAGGCCTACGTCTGCGTAAATTTCGTACTAAGTTAAGATAATTGATATTTTTAACGTATCCAAACCTATTAATATAAATAAATATATACAATAGTATACATACGTCAAAGCTGCACCTAGTAGAAATTACTATGCGGTTGCAATATGTTCTGTTGTACTAATTGGTTACTTAGTCAATTTAATAAAAGGGCAGGTTTTAGTTACATACGCTGTAAGGTTCAAAGGGATTGTATTACAAAACACAGATACACCGAACGTAATTAGAAGCTAATTTAACGAGAAACTTGCGGCATTAGGCAGTCAGGGCACAACATGTCCGTATAGTGTAAAGACAACTATATCTACAACGCAACTGATGACTGATGGATCTGAATTTGACACTCTCCAAATTCAAGTTACATCCCGAAGCAAGCCCTGGAATCCTCAAGGAATGGGAAAACGTGGCCGTCCAAAACAAACCTGACGGCTGACTGACGATGATAAACTGATGAAGCATAGGCTATTGGAAAGATTTAGAGTAAAATAAAGTGCTTAATTCTTGAATTGGTGACCCCTGTATGGTCTTGACCAATCGGCATGGACATGCACTATACGTGCCCTCTGTCCCATCTAATGGTCATAGAAATATAATTCAACCCAAGTTTCTGTTCGACGTTCAAACGTTTAACCTGTCACTGCTTAGATAAGACATACGTACGTAATTAGAATTCAATGTAACGAGCAGCTTGCGACATTAGGAAGGCAGAACATATCAGGTCCGTGAACGTTACACCAGGGAACTAAATCTAAGTATCACAGTTTAAAATCTGTTTTATAAGGTTCCCGTATCTGAAAAACAAAAAAGTGGATAGCTCCGTATAAAACTCTATTTGCAATTGCAAAAAATTCTATTGTATAGATTTAATTCTGGCGAAATAAGTATCTTCGTAATTTCTTTCAAAATTCTTTGTCACGAATGCGTGCATCTACTTGTACTTAACCAATACCCAATATTCTTACAAATGTTATTTGTCTACTAAAAGCTCGGCAACTCACCTGCAGGCCCCATGCTATTCCAGTGTGGCCCGCACAGACAGTTTCACGATGCAACTTGGCGTTTCTTATGATCCACCCGACTACAACATACGAAATGTGGCCCGAACCAATATCCTTTTATTTGTGCCTCTCATATAATTAAACGTTGACGACCCCTGCCCTAATTCAGTGCAAGATTAATTATTGGGTATCTACATTATACGAAGACTGAAGAATAGCATTAACACATACGAATACAAACTAACTTTATTACTTATCTTTACTAGGGGACAATTCGATCTTGTCAGATTAAACGGAGGTCAAATACGATCTGAAACTTTTACACATTTTTGCCCAAACTTAGCAGAAATAACTTTTCTACAAAACAATAGGTGCACAACAATAAGTGAAAAAAACAATTTTATTCAACGTATTAGTTTGATATTCCATTTAATTTGAAGTTTAGACAACATGAAAAAAAGGAATATAAAATTTTATTTAATTACACAACAGAATATAAACACATGGAAAAACATGAGATATGCACAACTATCAAAACCTTACCTCGGTAACGTAACATTACAAATCGGGTCTACGATTTGGCGGTGTTTACAGAAGCTGGTATTTCCATTTCTGCGACAGCAATATAAAAATGATCGACCGACACGTTGCTTCATGTTTAATGTGCATACAAATTTGAACGGGTGGGCTCGGGTGGGCACTGACGATTCGACTAGCTTCTTACGATAAGAACAAGGAGGAAGGAGGAAGGGTACATGTGTCCGCCCAGCGTCGCGACAACCCCCTACCTCCCCATTTACACGTGTAACTGTACGACACTTGCTTGCCACGCTTTGCTACCAGCCACTACGAATTCTATGTCGTTCGGAATTTGTTACGCTCCATATTTACATGAGACGAGAAAGATTTTTGTATTCGATGTCAAAGTATCCTGCTTCCGTTATGCACTGTAACAAGGCGTTTCTTTAAGATATCAGCACTTTTTGTACTGTACGTTTAAGTTAATGTTGGTTATTTGAGCTTAATGTATCCTTATATGAGAATTCATTACATAATGTCGTTTTTTTTAAAGTTTTATACGGTGTATAGGCTTGCTTTGTCCATAGAAGTGTCTGAAATCTTTTATTTCAGATGCCTTGAAAGATCTTTACCATTTTTTTAAAGTTGCATGTTTAATTAGTTCAAAGAGATGGAAGAATTCTAATTTTCTTAAAATATATCCTTACATATTTTTTGCGATAAAGTATATTAAATCTTAATTAAAAAACGATTCATGTTTAATTTTATGTATACCTAAGTTTAGGTCCTTTACATCCGAAATTTCCAACACTTGGGATGGTCTTATTATAAAGATATAAAGAAAAGATATAAAGCAAACAAACGAAGTCATTTTCAAACAATTTCCAGTTAGAATTGTAAATTTCTAAGCATAGTACATCCTTACCTTGTAGTTACAGTTTTGTGGCGGGGGTAAGCCAAAGTTCAACTCTATTGGAGTTTATCCAGGACAAATCAGATATAACCATTTGGGTTCCTACATTATGGTGGTTGGTTCTTTATATTATATGCGGGTATTTCGAAGTCTGTAATTATTGTGTCCACAGTAATGAAATACTGATAACATCGCCGCGGCTACTTTTAGTAATTATTATCTGTTGTTAAAGTGATTAAACAAACGAAATAATTATAATTCTATTTCGTATTATACTAATATTGTAAAGAGGAAAGATTTAATTGATGGTTTGTTTTTTGAGGCGAATAGGTTCCGAAACTGGGCCGATTTGATTTTTTTTTTAATCATTAGAATCTTTAATTATGCTTGATGAACATACTATAAAATATTTTCAAAAACGTCAGGAGTACGTATGAAAACTTCGATAGTGTAACGCAACGTGCGAAAAAAATACGAACAACATCCTTTTTTCTTGTACGCCACGGAAATGATTGACAGTAGAGCAAACTGATGTGCCATAGTTTTATATAATGATTACCTATTATAGTTATGTCAAAATAACTCCTTTTTTTCTGATAACTAGTTCTTTCGGACGAACCGAGGGCAGTTTCTCGTTTCCAATAAAGTACTTCCCATTCAAATAAAAGTTAAAAAAACCGTTGTATTCCTTCCGTCATTAGGTTCCTTACTAAAACCCCTAGTAAGTTTCTCCTACATTACCTCCATGTGCAAACGGCGATCAGTTAAAAATTTATTATATGTATGGATATCCTACTATTATGTATGTATTGATATACTACTGTACATCAGGAGGGATGGAAGTTTGTTGACGGGTATGACGGGTTTAGACCCGTCCACAATTGAAATTGGCACAGATATATAATACAGTCCGGAATAACACAACGGCTACTTTTATCAACGTATCATACGGGCGAAGCCGTGATCCTAGTTAATGATAATACGACATGCGTGGCAACATACCCTGTGACCTTTGCGTCAAATCATACAACAGTAACCAGTTAATTCTCATCCTAAGAGACAGTTTATTTCATAATGAACTCGTCTCCTCAACAAGCCCCCGACAAATAATTCCGGTTACCATTGTTTAATACTGAGGTAATAATAACGCTTTTAGTGCCAACATTGAATTCTACGAAGCCTACGAGTGTTTATATTAACATACGAAGTTAAGACGGGCCCTTGGCAAGGAACCACCCTTTTAGGGGTGGTGTTATTAGTATAAGCAAAAGACATAAACCCCCCACCACCCAACAGACACGGTGTGCATACAATGGTGTTGGGTAGCGGGACCAGGAGTACGGAGTTTTGTGGGATATTGAGGTGCATTTTTATTTTTGCACGGGACTTGATGACACGGTAGTTACTCAGCTCCTGGCCTAGGATTTAAATATGATAGCTATGATAGCTAGATGTAATTGAAACCTAAAAAATTAAATGTTTATGATACTTTGTAATTATTAAATATTATCTCATTAATTGGTGTAATAAATACATACATTAATGAGGAGTTCATGATAATATTTAAATTAAAGAAATAAGATATTCAAACACAATGCAAAACACAATTATTTCATGAAAGTAAGTAACAGTTCCGATCGGGCCATTTTGATTTTACAACTACATATTAAAAAAAAAAAGATGAATCCGCCACACTAATTGCACTCGCTTCCAAATTTCGAATACCTTTTTTTTATCTACTCACACCTTACATTTCATTCATTGTATTTGAATAATTCATATTAAATTAAGTCAGAATTCAAAACTTCCTTCAAATTTAAAGAATTAATTTTTTACATCCAATAAGTTAGCGCTTGGCTACGAAACTACCCGATGGTAAGTGGCATCATATTCTTTGATTTAAAAATATTAATTTGTTTTAGAAGCAAATTAAATTAATAAATATGTCCCGCGTATCCAATAAACACAGTAACTCTAGTGTTGGCATTGATTTTGAGTTAAATATCACCCCTTCGTCTACCGTGCATTGTACATCGAACTTGTACAAACATAGTGACATGAATTATTGTTACTGGTTCTTTTATATCTGGCATTGTCGTCATTAATCAGTTACAGAATATGCGTTTAATGGCGTCCGCGTCTGCTGTTAATGCGTCTATAGCGCTGTTTGTGCTGCGGCTATTTGAAATGGAATACATGAGAGTTGCTGATGATTCTAATTTTAAAATTACACTTCTGTTTTGATTACTAGATCCTGTATGCGGTTGAAATTCAATTTAAAAGTGTTGTTGATTGATAGTACTGAAATTACCAAGTGTTTTGGCATGAACTTAAATATGTAGATAGACCTGTTTGTATGAATTTTAAGATGTCAATAGTATTTATTTTCATAGAAAAATACATATTTCATAAATATTATTTTCATGATATTGAAGCATAATTATTATGAACACATTATTTTTAAGGGGTACTTACGATTATCGTCATTTAGAATAATACATTTCACCACAGTTCTATAAATCGTGGTTACGGCAAGTACGTAACAGTTAACAAATTATATCAGTTTGATGTTAAGATTTGTCTTTAAAATACTAGATATAAAAATTGACACCAAAATTCTTGGTTACAACTTGGTTATTAACTTTGTAACCGAAGCGATTAAAATTTTCGTTTCACTGTCATTAAAATAACCAATTCCATTATATTAATTGCAGATATAAAAACGTCATTTATATCAAAATTTAATAAGATATTAAGATTTCAATAATAAATTGAGATGCTATCTTGTTAGTATAATAACATAATAATATTATGAAAAGATTTAATACAACTTTATGTATTTACCAAGCACTTGAATAGAATTAATTTAAAATAATTGTAGTAATTATTTTTAATTAATTATATAATACAGATTGTTTTATTGTTTTGCGTGATATCTATATGAGATTACAGTTGTGAAACTTTGCTTTAGTAAGAAAATATTTTTCTAGTTTCATGATATTATAATTTTTATTTTGAAAAACTGAAAATATTAGTTTATCCTTGCCACTTTTTGGCTTTTCCATCAGAACCTGTCTGTTATTCTTAACTACATATAGTCTTAAGTAAAGTTTTTTTATATACTTGTTTGTTTTCACATAAAAGTGTCGTTTCTCATCAAATGACCCATCCACTCATTTGCCTCCTTAAAACAGGAAAAAGGAACGAACATACCCTAGAACAAACATTTATCTATCACACCCTGCTGCGAAAATCGAATCAGGAACCGCGAAACTGCCAACTTACCTACAACACCGTTAAGTGACATTAAGGAAATTTGAAAAACGAAGAAAGATATTTAGTACACAAAACACCTTATCACGTCGAGTCCAACTCCAGCTAAATTCTACGTCCGGTGTAATCCTAAATCCTAAACAAAATTACCTGCTTCAAACTCTGTTTGTCATAAGGTAATCTGTAAATACAAACTGTTAAAATCCTCTCTTTGACGGCATTTGACGAGTTTGTTCAGGTGTATACTTAATAACAATGTCCGAAAGTGTACGCACCTTTCAATACTATAATCGTGTGCACCTTTAATCTTTCGCTTCAAATAATCGTTTGGTATGTGACGTGAAATGATATGACGTGATCTGGCTGACAGATTAAATATATTTTTTCATGCTTACACGGGTTTTTGAATTATTTAATAGGTATATCCTGTAACCCAAGTGTTCATATATATATATAGCGATGTATCGATAGTAAGTAAACGGGAAAGTAAGGCAATATATTCATTTTAATTATTAAATAATAATAATTAAAACTTATTCAAGGAATAAGTTGCCCGCGTCGGTGTTTTTGTTCGATTACAATGTAAATGTCTTCAAGTCAAGATTGATTAGGCTTCTACTAAGTTAGTGCGCTTTACCATCATGGATTATTGCCACTTACCATCAGGTGGGATTGTAATCAAGCGCTTACTTATTTATGGTAAAAAAATCCATTGCGATCGATGATAAAAAAAACCATTGCAATCGAAATAAAACATGAGCGTTTCCATGCTTTGTAGGGCACGTAAAGCCGTCGTACCTGATTGTATGATTAATTGCATATTCTTGCAAATTATACTACTTAGGTACTTAATAATTAGCTAATATTTTAATTAAATATAACAATTTTCAAGTATACCCACCGAACTAATAATAAAGAAGAAGATAAAATAGGTATTAATGCCTAATGATTTATATAATATCATAAAATAATTTCTTAAAAGAACTGTCACTTTAAATCTACAAAATGTCCAAATTTCACTTTATTTATTTAGCTTTTTCCACAAAACTTTAACGTTTCGGAGCTTTTGTGATCCAATTTGTAGATTTATGTTCGGAGAATTTAAAATCGTATCTACTAGATATTTGTCAAGTTTGTTAAAAAAGTCCTGATCGAATTTGCACTGGGTATTGGAATGTCTATTTTATAAAAAAATATTTTGATGTTTTTATCAATCGTAATATTGAATATATTATGTCATCATCATCATCATCAGGTCTTGGATGTCCACTGCTGGACATAAGTCTCTCCTAATTTGTTAACGAATAAATAATTTATTTTTCCTTGTACTACGTAATGGGTGCTTTGAAGACTCAATCCTGAAATTTAATTTAGGTTAATATAAATATTTACTAGTAAATAAATATTATGTATAAACTGAAAGTAAATACCATGTTTAATTTAAACAAAAAAGTCTACGTGTGTATTCAGTATGCTCGCTAACGACCGCGACCCAAAAAAATAATAAATTCTCACGTAAAAACGCAGATACTTACCTAACGAAGCGCGGAAAGCCCAAATGCAAAATCCCCAGGCTTACTAAGTCAACTTCGGCTGAAAAAAACACAATATGTTCACAGCGCTCTGTCCTTTTATTCATATTTAATCTGTAGAGCCTACAAAAAACAATTATTTTACGGTACAGCATTAACGCATGTAGGCATAACAGAGCGAACGAACCCAAAGTAAACATAAGGCCATATATTAAAATGTTGTCAATCGTATTTACACTCGTTTTACTCTATGTTTATCTTATAAATCTATTGTGTGCATGGCGGTTGAAATTATGGGATTTTGTGTCAATATTGACGCGGAGTGGTTTTGTCGGCCGTTGCATTTAACACGTCCCACCGAAGACCGGTTGGGTGCAGTCTGGATTAGTACCTATCTGCGGCAATAGATGGCGTTAGCCGTCATGATTAGCCAGTTTGTTTTGCAGTTTTGGCGTTGGTAAGTTTTGGTCTGTAGATATTGGTTTATTCTTTTGCGGATGAACTGTAATCAATTTATAGATACTAGTGGGTAATTGAGCGTTTATAGCCCGGCAGCTTGTGTCGACACTAAATGATCAACCAAAGTAAGTTTGGTCGGTAGCTGGATGAGTAACCGATAGCGAGAATAAGTCTTGAGCGCTTTCGTGCCTTGGAGGGCACGTAAATCCTTCAGTTCCGATATTATCATTAGGTATAAATTCTTACGATACGTCAGGCCGTGCAGCATAAATCTTTCGATATTTGGGTTCAATACTAGCTCCTTCATCAATTCGTGTCGGCGTGCGTGGTGGAAAATGTTCTACCATTCCTCAGTTATGGAGAGAAACCTTAGTAGTGGGCATAATGGGTTTGAACCAGGTACTCAACATTATCCTTTTTATAAATATAGTCGACAAACGAAGCGGTGGTAGCTAGTAGTTAAGAATTCGGCCTTCTACTCGGGGGGTCCGGAATCGAATCCCAGGGCGCACACTTCTGACTTTTCGGAGTTATGTGAGTTAAGCATTTAAATGTCGTCGCTATAGTGAAGGAAACCATCGTGAGAAAACCTGTATGCTTAGAGTTTGCAAAACTCGAAGCTGTATGTAGTGTGTAGTATCCAATCCGCACTTGGCGTGGTGGACTAGGGTCTTCAACTTCTCATTCAGAGAAGAGACCCGTGCTCAATAATGAGCCGTGGTGGGTTGAGATGATGATGAGTTGACAAATTAGCTGCATTATGGTAAAATCACTGATGCTCATTGGCAACAACAAAGGTATGACTTATGTTTTTAAACCCATTTTGTCGACCCAGTTTCATGATAACGCCAAGACATGCCGTTGAGTGATTTGCTCAGTCTTGCCGTGAACATGACCCATGCAACTGGGTGGAAACGGTATAATAATAAACAAATTGTGAGTACCCGCTAACATTGAAAATGTTTCCACTTATGGACATAGTTTATTCATAATGATAAAAATATTATTAATTCCTGGTGAATCAAACCTGGAACCATGCTCTGCAGCAGAGACCAACAAGTGCTAACATTCGAAGCGGATCAAATTGAGGTTCTTCGATTTCATAGTTGAATCAATAAGCTACCCGCGTCAGGTCCCGTTCGATTACAATGTAAACTTAAGAGTTAATGTCAAATTAAGAGTGAACAGGATTTTGCTGAAGCGAGCTTTACCACATATTTGCTTACCATCAAGCGGGATTGTACTCGATCACTAATTTATTGAATATAAAAAAAATAATAAAAATAAAATAAAACTAAATTAAAAACGATATGAAGCTAACGTAACAAGCGTATAGAACTGGAACGATTAAAAAGTTTTCATGTGTATTTGGACGATGTATCCATGCTCAACATTGTCCATTTAGCACTGACAGAGCGGAAATAGATTGTATGAGACAGTACATCGATAGCTTTATTGGCATTTAAAAATAAAATGCGCTATACGTAGAATTGTTTCAGAATTTGTAGAAGCGTTTCGTTTCTATTCAGTTTTTCAATTGCCATGGCTAAATTCTGCGGATTTGCGTTTTGAAATTGGAAAACGACTTTTGAATCTCCCAAAAATCATTTAAGGACTTACCTACATACATAGGTACGTGAATAAAATGTTACATGACCTTACTGTGGTGGTTCCCACAAGATAGGATAAAACAAGTATTGATATAAATTGTTTGTTTATCGACGTTTTTATGCGGCGAAGTTGGTAGAGACTGTTTGCGAATCAAGGAATTTTTTACCTTCAGTTAGTTTATATTTGACATAGATCCCACCTGATGGTAAGTGGCGATGAAGTCTAAGATGTTGGGCGCACTAACTTAGTAACTATTCACTCTTTTCATTCTTGATTTCTAGCTGGAGCATATTTATATTACAGACGGGGTACTAGTGTCATTTCTGATGACACTCCACGATGCTGAAATCTCTCGTAAGTAAATAAGTGATGTCTATTCCTTTGAATAAACCAATCTTTTGATTATGGAATTTGTAAAGAATTAGAAATTTATAATTTATGGACTTATAAATTAATATTGCGCTCATAATTTGCCGACGGGTCAGTACGATATAAAGGAATTTAAGGTATCCTATACACATTCGCATTTCCAAGCAATTCCATCAGTCGATGGTATTTTCTAATAATCTATTTTCTATTGAAGATGTACCACGAGACATCCCGAGTATAAATTCATTTATTCATTGTGTTGAATATCGGAAATTCCTGAAAATCTTTTTCGATCTTGAAATCCGATAGGGTTTTGGTAAAAAGATAGTCTAAACTTATTTATGGTTTATCGGTCAACATTACCTCATTCCTTAGCATTAGATGGGATTGTATTCAAGAATTAACTCTTTAGTTCTGGTTAAATCGGGAATTGATAGGTATATTACTATAGTGCCACCGCCATGTAGGAGTCGTTTATTGTAATTAAAAACAATAGATGGCACCACCTCCTTTTAACACTGTCCCAGACTAAATAAAGACTCAGTTGTAATTTTCATCGTAATTGTCAATGCGTTTTTCTTAAACACGAATGATTAAATTTAAAACTAGCTGTACCCGACACGCGTTAATACACTACAATCATGTGTTCAATCTATATAGTACCTTCGAGTAGAAAATAAACATTGATGTATATATATATATATATATATATATATATATGATAGTTAACTATTTTGAAAAACCGTTAATCTGTAACCCCGAAAATAACCGTTTGCATATCTATTTATTTTATTAGAATTCTATACTGGGATTGGTATCCTAAATTCAATCAAGCCAATTCCACAAAGGAAATAATAGCATTCAGCCAATTTCCAAGCCATTAAATGATTGGAATTGATAGACAATACGTTACCTATATTTGGCCCCATGCCACTACTAGGGCTTAGGTCGCCACCACGATTTCAAATAGATTTCCAAATGCGCACATCTTGGTCTTTGTAACAGAACTTTAATGTATCTTAAACTTATTAGGTAAGTAAATACCCCGATATCATATTGTTATTACTTTTACTCACATTTACGTAATACAATACAATATAATACTCATAACTCACAGCGTGAGAAACACCAGAAAATTAGATACAGATATACAATATACATATATATATATATATGTATACAATTTACTTTAAATAGTTGTTACCTCAATTTGTATTTCCACCGGAGTATAAGGTGTCTTCAAGACAACAGTGAATAGGCTTCTGCTAAGTTAATGTAAGTTAAGAGACTGGGAGTGCGGAGTGTTTGTGCAAAATTCATCAGTATTTCTGTGAAAAGTAAAGTTGTGAGTTTTTATCAGGTAGCGTTCGTTAAGCAAAATTGGACACCTCGGGTGCCACAAAATCTTTCGGCACTTGGGTTGACCAATAATTCCACTTTACTATATTGGAGCCGCGTGGTGGAGTGTGACCCCTGTTAGCTATGAGGAGATACATATGCTCAGTAGTGGGCCATTAATATGTTGTAGCCAATCTTATAGAGTCGAAATAGCTGACTATGTGAACACTAATATACGAATAATAAAACTGTAACGGGGTCAATTCTGTATATTAAGTATTTTTTGAGAATTTAATGCAGTTTGCAAAATTAGTATTGCAATTCCAAAACCAATGAACCAATTTAGATGAAATTTAGCATGTTTGTGGCTTATTTAAGCACAACGGATATAGGATACTCTTTATCCCATAAAACTGTTCTGTTCCCGTGGGATAATAGCATAAAATTTGTATGGCAACTCTGAAACCATTGGGCCAATTTATATGAAATTTTACATGTTTGTCGCTTATATAAGGACAATGGTTATAGGATACTTTTTATCCCAAAAAACTGCTTTGT
>DWJZ01003705.1:0-16540 GCA_018249125.1 Asbolis capucinus
AATTTAGTTAAAAATAATTTAAATCTGTTTAAAACCAGTTCTAAATATAAAAAAAATACAAATATTAAAATAAATCGACTTATCTATCGTTTAATCAATTATAAATTATATTAGAAATATAAAATGATAAAATAAATAACCCCTTGAATTAATGAGCTATGCTACCCGTACTCACAAATACTATAAACAATATTAAAACCACACACACAACCCCCTAATCTGAAAATAAATATTCATCAATTAATGAAAGAAAACAATGTTTCTTAGAATTGTTGTCTCTTTCTGTTTATCTATGTCTTTCAGTATACAATTAGACTCCTGGCTGATTTAAATGCAGTTTTCATTGATGTCATTGCATAAATAAAAAAAGATTTCGAATCGTTTCATAAATAAAATAAAGGTATATGAATTTAAAGATTCCCATCCATAGCCCTTTGCTGTACCAAGACGAAGCCAAGGCAGTTACTCGTGACGTATAAATCAAGGTGCCCTGTTAACTTCATCGATAGTCGTGGGTGGGCTGGACCTGGTCCTTCCCGGTCTCGTGTACACACAAGCACAAGGTTAATCGCAGGCACAGGGTTAATCGGAGGCAGAGGGTTAATCACAGGCATTAACCCTTAATATTCCACTCTGCATTCCTGAAATGTGTTTAACCCATATCGTAATTATGCTATGAAGCTTGAAAAATAAAATGTTAGGAATAACGTATACAGATAAATAATGAGAGGTCTATTCTAATGAATCTTGTATATAATACCGTCTAACTAAAAGTCAGTAACCGTTCGAACTAAACGGAATCCATTTAATGTGCATTAATATTAAATAAATAAATATCCCAGGACAACTCACACACCGCCATCTGATCCCAAACTAAGCGTAAGCTTGTACTATGGCAATAAGGCAACTGATAGACATAAATCATAATTATATATAGATACTTTTAATTCACTAAGACAAACATTCCTGCTCATCACAGAAAAGTTGTGGGTGGGGATCGAACTCGGGCTTAGTAGTGATGTTTATTAACCTCTGTACCATTCCAGTCAAATGCTTAACCTTTAAATTTCTACAATTTAAACTGAAACATCTCACTGCAACTTGTAACAGTTCAACGGCTGGAATTGAGCTCGTAACCGAAAAGATCCGAATCTCCTCTTACCATTGAAGACTATATTGCCACTCACTACTATTGATTGTGGTCAAGTACTAACTCTACCGACTCCAGATATCTTTCCGAAGGGGATCTCCTTCTTCCTCTTGGGGAACTTTCAAGCTTGCAGGTTTCTTCCAGTTTTTCTTCACCGAAGCATAATATTATGTTAAAACTAATAAATAGCGTACTGTTTTTGGTCTAAATAGTTTTCAGCTAAGTGATAATATCGATCAAAGACAAGCGCGGGCAAGGTACCGACAGATTTGGACAGGAGCTCATAACAGTTCCTTTGTAAGCATGCTCTATTGGCAAATTAATTCTCTGTTAGCTAAACGACTAAGCTCTTTGAGCAAGCCAGTAATCGACGCTTTGAAGTTGTTCTGGGAATTCTGAAATTTATACACTGTTAACAACGATGCTTTAATTACGCGACAGGTGATGCATAAACATTACTTTTATGGAACAAAATCGATTTCCAAATCAGAATTTGAATTAACGTAAGTCCAAATGTAACGGTTGACGTTTTCTCGTCTACATGATTCGTGTCACTTGTTTCTCGATGGTATTCAATTTACAATGCCACCATGGCTAAAAATATAATTACGTGTTAAATGAATGTACTCCTTCTCCTTTCTTTATCCTTTTATGAGGACCATGGAGATGTTATTGGTGGTACAACAACATAAAAATGTCTACGGCTAAACACAATACTACTTATAATCACTGATCATCAATATTAAATTCTTCGGATGTAAGAGGACTTAGATTAAATATTTAATGAGAAATTGCTTCTTCGGTTTCCCTTAATGTGTCTGGCATTGCGCGAAACATCCTTGATGAGCAGCAGCTGTTGCAAAATATAATTACCATCTTAAACGGTGACGTGTCTTTACTCTAGGAGCGTCTTAGGCTAATTAAGTTTTTCTTTGAACAAAGTAATCAGACCAGGTGCACTCTTATTTTAATCACTGCTGTCTTGAAGCACTTGTAGTGAGAAACGCTCATAGAATTTCTCTTTTTGTTTGTCATCAATTTTCTTTTTGTAATCTACGTTTTCGTAGCTTTCTCCATTTTTAAAGGCGAAAAATGAAATTTCACTAAATTTAGTCTTGTTTTGTTTATTGGTTGTTCTACTCCTAATACGTGCTGTATATGTTTAATTGCTTTGAATTTTGAGTACCTGATCTGAAGGGTTTAAAGTTACCAATTTATTCGAAACTTCTTAAAATAAGCTCATTCGAGAATCGGTTTCTAATGTTACTTGTATGTGCGATTTATTGTAACTTACAACAGACGAAGATGAATTTCAAGTAGGAGTAGAAATACTGCTATAAAAGTGAATTCATTTTATTTTACATGTAGAATTCGATTCGATTGTTTCTTCTATAAATATTGTCTGTTCTTTATTTTTTCTAAGACTCAAACATAAAAGCAGCTCAACGATGTGCGCCATAACATTGCAATGTTTTCGAATCAAATCGTAAATTCGATTCTTTTCGATTACCAGTTCTGATTGTTAGACAGCAGTAAAACTAAATAAAATAGCTTGAAATTTGATGACAAAGAAAGTCTAAATACGTAAAATTTAACACTGTATAAAATTTTCCTTTAACCTAGAAATATTATTTTCTCAAGTAGAGTATTCCCAAGTATGGTATAAAAAAAAGCTTTGCATCTTAATTGGCAATCCCACACTTTTATTGATTTGATTGATTGAATCCAGCCTTGATTCGCATTATATTTGGTAAGTATACTGTAGTGTATAATTTCTTGAGTCTTATCGAACTAAAATCAGTAAATTATAAGCAGGTAAAAACCCTTGCTTTTAGGGCAGTTAGAACATATGCTGGTTTTTGTGAAATTTTAACAGTTACTTCGCTTTGTAAAGCTATGTAGGGTCTGCAAAGTTAAAACTGGGGATGAAAAACAAAGGAATGAAAAACTAAGCAACTTAGACGCTATATAATAACTGCCTATAGTGTAAAGTATTCGAGGAATTAACCCTAAAATAGTCAGCGTTGTACAAGTACAGTCCGCGCTGTACACTGCGCTCTGTGGGGAGTGGTGAGTGAATGCAAAGCGTGTACAAGCCATCCCAAATAGAGAACGTCACGTTTCTTCCTAGTCTACAATAGTATCTACAAACAAAGGAAGAGTATCGCTGGAGACTTTTTCTATTTAGTTATTGAGCCTGTATGGTTCTAGGGTAATTTGTATGGAAATGTTATCAGGATTACGTTTTGAAAACTATACAAAGTGCTATCCTACTAATATTGTCAATATGAATGTTTGTGTGGATGGATGGATTGAAAACTTCTAAAGGGATTTAAATCATATTTGGCATAAACGTGCATAATTGTCTTAGACTACTTTTATCAATATAATATGCGGGCAAAGCCGCGGGCGGATACTAGTGTGTAATAAAATACAGTCCAACCTTTACCGTCTGCATTATACGCTGAAGATGTCCAGCGGATCTCAGATAGTGCGCACATATATGTATATAGCAGCCACATATTGGAAATATTGCGAGAAAGTAAAAATGTAGGGACCACATTTTATATCATATAGTAGGACCCAGCAAATAGGATCTGTGTATGTCCGATCCGGTCGTATATGACCACACTTCGGCGGAGTATTCAGTACCGTCAAATCGATAATTGAATAAGATAGCCGACGTTCGGCTAGCGCCCCATCGGGTCGGAATTGGCATATCCGTTTATCCGTGCCGCTTTCTGAAGACGTCCGTCGAGATTAGATGTATGGCACTCGAGAGAGAATACAATTCATGACGAGCGAGCTTGTTACATGGTCAGTGTATATTTCCATTATTTATCCTAATTCTTACTAGTTTCTGCCCATGGCTTCGCCTGCGTCATGCGTTGTTAAAAAGTCTATGTCAGCCTATCAGCCTATCTATCTGTATGCCAAGTTTCATTTTAAGCGGTTATCGCGTGAACTTTTTCACAAACTTTCACGTTTTTAATATTAGTTGGATAACTTCGTTTTTTAAGAAATGAATAAATAAAATGAACAACTAAAATGCAATTATTGCCGCATTCCAATTATTATAACTTTGACTTTTGTATTTAAGTATATCGTCTTCAGTTGTAATGGTTTGGTCTTATAACCTAGGTTTTATAGGTTCTGTTACTACTGTCCTATTATTTGGTTACATTATTACGAATTGTTTAATTATTTAGTTACATTATTAAAAGGACGGGTATCTACTATAAAACGAGCGAATTTTTGATACTCTAGAACACTAACGTAAACAACGAAAGATATGTAATATATCTTGAACATCGAGTTTAAGTTGGTGCAAACATCGAGCGAAATAAATCACAATAAGTGTGGTGGTTGGTATGCATCACAAATGATGTAACAATAAGTAACGATCCTCGCAAAGCAGTTACGGTCTGCTACCCATTTGTTTGTTAAAACTCGTTGATTCAATCAATGGCTGGGCGCGGGCGTCGGTCGCACAACAATCGCAATGGCCAATTCCCCTCATTGTGTTCTGTGTCTGTCCACTCGCCACAATTACCCGTGCATTTCCTAATTTCCTATGCCTGACCCCGAGCACCAACACATCTGCTGCACAATTTTATTACTTTTTTTCCGTTCGGAGGAAGCGACACTATAAATAGCTGATTGAAATGATCAAGACCAATTAAAGTAAACGACACTTTCTCACGCTGCATCTCGATCAGTTTCGTCCTTTTTTCAATTATTAATGATTTCTTTTATTTTTAGCGCTTCAGCAATTTTAGCATCGCCATCTTGATGTACTTTGTAAACACCTGAGTAGATTGTGGTATCAAAATGAAAAATTCTTTTGACGTTGACGAAAGCCATGTACGCAGTGGGAATTCACATTTTACGTTTTGGCACGTTCGTGGCGAGAATACGTAAGGAAATGAGGTCTTCTAAAATTGGTTAGTCTAAGTATGAATTTCTATTCGGAGAGTTCACTATTCGTTGGCAATTTCTAGTTGCCAAGGGCAGTAATCAATCCGTAATGTTGTTTCGTCACCCCTACGATTTATCTTAATAAAAGTTTGGTTCCCTAAGGACACAGCACGAGGATTTACTGACCCTCGCCATTTGCTACCTATTGGTTTTGTCCGAATGTTCTACGGTTTAGGAATTTGAGTTTCTGCATTCAATAATTGGAGTGTAACATTATGTCTATTGTAACGGAGTTTAAATTATACCTCTTAATTTTATTCTTAAATTAAAATTATTAATTAAACCTTGTTTATCTTATATTTTAATCAAAAGTCCAGCTCGAGAGTTTATTGTGGTCGGTAGTGGAGTGTTATATGGAATACTTATTAACATTTTCAAATAATAGTCTTCTGTAAATTACTGGCGGGGAACTGAAGTGGGTAGACTGATATTGTCCAGTTTGTAATGGTTTTCTATACCAAGGCGTCCAGTGTTTACTCTAGTAAAAGTTTGCACATTCATGAACTTTGTAATAATGTTGGTTCATAGATGATTTAATGCTTTTAGTATTAAATTAATGGGATAATTTTAATGTGGCTGCATGAAAGTGCTCTAACCTTTAATACCTATATATTATCTATATTGTAAGTTTTATTAGTTGGAAAAAAGAACTCCTTGGGAGGTTCTTGCCTCTTTTTCTTCTAAGACCACTCACCGTAGGGATTTGTTGAAGCGGTGGCGTACTTTGACCTTCGAAAAGTGTTTGTTTAAACCAACTTGTAATAAATTTTTATATCATTTCATATACGTAATATGGGTATTTATTTTAAAACATTTCACGTTTTAATTTAGCTTACATTTTTAAAGAGGTTTCTTTTATTTTAGAATACTATAAGTTCTTCCTTGGCCACTGATGGTAAATCCTTGTAATCTAATTTTCCTTGTAATGAAATTTAAGCCGTTGATAATATATAAATTATTCACGATGCAACAAATAAAATTGAACTTAGAACGCTTTATTATTTTTCTCACTTGATGCAAGCCAAGTTATTACTGACCAGTCACTATACGGTTCTTAGCAGTAATCAAATTGAACCTGTAGAAATTCAGTTCAATCGTGCTGATTATGTGATGAACCTTCTCACGAGAAATCGAGAATCGTGAGCGAATCGAGTACATCTCTCATCTCGAATGATTAGACAAGATGAAAATGTTGCATACGAATGCCTTCAGATAGGTTACTAGTGTTGTAACACTACACACGACGGATTTTAACAACAATATATAAATGACGTGGGAAAATAGTTTTTATATAAATAGAATCATAAGAAGTGGGAGTGCTCTAGAGAGAAAAGTTTTTAGTTCGTCAACATCTTCGTCGTTATTTATCGTCGCCCGTGACAGGCTTTTATAATGACAGATAAATGTGTCTTCTCGGGTTGTAGATTTTATTTTACTTGTGGTGCCTATTGCCATTATCCCGTGGAGATAAGACTGTTTCCTGGGATAAAAAGTATCCTATAGCCTTCCTTGGTAAATTAACTATCAAACACAAGAAGTTTTTTTCAATTCCTCTTCCTGAGATTAGCGCGCTCGAACATATAAACACTTCAGCTTTTTAATATTAGTACAGATTACACAAATCAATATGGAATGGAAGTGAAACAATTTAAATACTGAGCTTTCGCTCTGTTTGTGATTTAATTGCGGCCATTTGCAATGCGCTGCCAAATCTTTAACGCTCGAACGTAACAGTTTTGACAAAACAAGAAATTGTTACAGACACGCTACTTGTTAAGTGTTACCTGTTATTACTGAGTAGTGGAGTTCAAAGCGGTACTTACGACTTTTTTATTTTCAACTATTTTTATTTAGTTAACCAAATAAAGCAACAAGGTTTATTTCGCCGCTACATATCCGCATTGTAGCAGCGTGAAGTGCTATATGTATGTATATGTAGAATGTGGCACGACTATTCTAAGGCCCAAGGAAATGGGATGGGGCCCGTCGACCACAGATGAGGCCCCGAGATTGTTTTTTTAAATTGTAATTTGATTTTAGTAAATCACTGAGATGGTTGAAACTTGAAATGAGAGTCTGTTTGTAAGTTAAAAGATAAAACCATCAAAATTATGCATTTACGTACTAGATAATACTAATTTAGTTTTTAATAATTTATAGCTATCGCTTTCACGTTAAAGGCGAACAAAAATTACCTAATATAAATCTGGCTATTTCTTAGCGAACAATTCTAATAAAATATATTATTTCCTGGCAACATACTCGTGTTCTACTAAACTGTATACTTTTTACGGTGATATTTTTACATGTATTGTTCTTGGCAAGTCGCCTGTAGTAAGAGCGGGTATTTACAAGGAAATACCCATCAAAAATGTCTCCATATCTATTTCTAGTGTTGTTTATTATTATTTATTACTAGCTATTTCTCGCGACTACGTTCATTTGGTTTACTACCGCCCCCTCCAATTCATCATCTTCACATCTAGTACATTAATATAAAGTGTTATGTATAAATGTTCGATTATAAAGAGCTTCTATACAAACTTTAGTCCCCTATAAATCCTTTAAGCCTTATATCGCGTAAAAATATAGCCTATGTTTTTCCTAAAGTTCTATTCTACAACTGTACCAAGTTTCATCAAAATCGGTTCAGTAAAGTCAGTTTAGGCGTGAAAAGGTAACTGACAGGCGGCGGTGCTTTCACATTTATACTATGTAGTTCAGTTTATGTATAAGTTTGCCCGCAGCTTCGCCTACGTGGCAGGCATGTGATAAAAAGTGTATTTGTTATTCCAGACTATAATCTATCTCTATGCTAAATTTTATCCAGATCAGTTCAGTACTTTTTGCAAGAAAGAGTAACAAATAACCACACAAACTTCCGCATATTCGTAGAATATATATTATTCAGCAAGTTTGGTTGGTTTGGTTGGTATCAGGAGTTGAGTGGCGTATGTTCCAGAGCTGCTGCGGTTGTGCCTCACTTCACACCGTATTGTTCTGCTCGTGAAGGACCCTACACCCCGATCGAAGTTCGCTCCTGGTTTCCGTCGCTCTTGTAATTAGTAAGAAGGCGAATTCGAGAGGGAACTTGCTTTACCTTTTGTGCATCAGACTTAGTATTCGGGGCCTTAAGCTTACAATTATTTCTTTTTAAATTCATAATTCGTAACGGCTTAGTTTTGGGGTTGGTAAATTCGAAATACATTTTGCTTGCTGTAATGTGACTTAGCGTTGTATAACTCTAATAAAATGTAATTAAGTGTAATGAAATTTAGTGTAATGTAAAGTAAATTAGTGTAATGTAACAGTAATGTAATGTAACTTAGTGTAATGTAACTAATGTAATGTAACAAACATTACTATCAAGCAAAAGAGTGGTAGAATAAAATTTTGAATAAAATATTTTAGCACACAGGTATTAAGATTGTAAGTCAAGGCTGCTTAACCCCAGGCCCGCGGGCCATAATGTGGCCCGCGAATGAATTTCAAATGGTCCGCGCAAGTATGTTTTTAGAACTTTTTTATTACGCTAGACTTGAGAGTAATTAACTAGGAATTATTAGTGGCCCGTGGTAAATTTATCATCCCTCAGTTTGGGCCGACTATCAAAAAAGCATCAACCATCTCTACACAAAAAAACCACGTCAAATCTTCGCTTCTTTTGGACGTGAAAGAGAGACAAACACACACACAGTCACACACTTTCACAATTATAATATTAGTATGGATTAATAGTCAAAGTCAAAATTAACTTATTCACGTAAGTATTAAATATAAACTTATGAACGTAATTTTTTTTAATCCAACAGCGTCTCGGAATGGTGCTATTTTGAGAAGAAGAAACGGCGAAAGGAGTTTCTTTCGCAGCACTCAGCACATCTTTCCAGTTAATAAGCACTTATTATACATAATATAAAATAGTACAACAAATAAGAATGTTATGAACTACGCGAAGCTGGAGACGGTTCATTTATTATTTATACTTTTCGCAAATGTAATGTCTTTATCATCGTCGCCTTTATCTAAAAGTTGTGCTTTGACTTGTCTTTTTAGTGCATGAAGACTCTTTTTACTTCTCTAATAAGTAAGGAAGGAACAATAAGTAAGGATTTTAAAGCTAAATTATCATGGAAATTATTACTACAGAACCTTTCATACAAGTTGCCTGATGCCCGGTTTAAACCGTAAGTCAACAAATTTGTCAGTTATGTAAGTAAACGATTTTGTGGTTTTCCGAGTTCATTGGTTCACGTAACTTAACTTTAGCTTAAAGTTCAAGTATTTATTTACACGTGTGGTTCAAGTATAGTAAGGTGACCATACGTCTCATTTAAAGCAGGTATGTCTCGCTTGAAAGTTGCTAGTTCCGCTGTTCCTAGTATTAGCAAAAAAATCCTGCGTTTGGAAATTGTTTGTTTGTTTCAAAGGGTTAATCTCAGGAAGTCATCATCTGAACCTATCACGGCCAGGCATTGAGCACGGGTCTCTTCTCTGAATGAGAAGGTTAAGGCCATAGTCAACCATGCCAAGTGCGGATTGGCAGACTTCACACACCTTTGAGTTTTGCAAACTCCCCGGCATGCAGGTTTCCTCACGTTGTTTTCCTTCACCGTTATAGCGAGTGACATTTAAATGCTCAGGAAGTACTGGTTGGAATTTCTTTTTGAGTTGGATATTCCTTTTAGAGAAGATGGCTATAGGCTATATCATGCTTGGACATAAAGCAACTGAGAATTAATTCCTAAGAAATGTTAAAAAACGGGAGATAATTTTTTTTGGAGCTTAATATATTTTTTCTTTAAATAAACGCGTGTAAACTCGCGGAGGACAGCTAGTTATTCTATAACAATAAGAATAAATTGGGAATAATAATGGGAAAATTTCGAAGGCGGTGTCCTGCTTTACCAGAAAAAATGGTCACTGTAAGTATATTTCAAGTAGGACATCTCCAAGGTGTGGCGTGGGTCATGGAGGGCACAGAGAATACTTAAGATCGAAACGTTTGAGAATCTAATTATAGAGTTTCACGTACGTTTTGTTCGTTGCACTGCGTAGAGTAATGAACTCCATGGTGCATTCACACCGTTCACTTTTAAAGTATTTTGCAAGATTAAGTAAGTTTGGGCAACTGTGTGCGACCACTTTTTGGTGATTTCGATTTAAAATTTGCTACTCTATACTCGGTTCAAATGTTGTTTTTTACGCAGGATAAGTAAATGCTCGACATCGATCCCACCTGATGTTAAGTGGCGATGATGTCTAAGATGTTGGGCGCACTAACTTTGTAATGTATATGGAGTTTGCACTGAGTATACCATCATAACGGAACAGAACCAGAAAGTCATCGGTTACAGGATATTCATAGAGAATTACGTAGTCAATTTACACTTTGTCATGTACTTGTTACAGGTCAGCATTGTAACTCATAACTGTCTCACTACTGAGCTGTCCCACTCATAACGTGAAGGTTACAGGCCATCATCCACCACTCTGGCACAGTGTGGATTGGACTTCAGGCACCCGAGCCCAGTATGGAGTAGTAGGGAGAGTTATGAGTTGCAGAAGTAGTATAAACTACTCTGCAACTCTACGAATAACTGCTCTGAGTGGAGCCTAATATTTCGTCTTTCGAACCTCCAGATATTTAGTTGCACGTAACGTGTAATCTGCCAGTTTTTCTACACTTATTAATGAAAAAAGATTAGTTTGTTTGGCGCTCCGAAACTACTGGGTTGATTTTAAAAAGTCTTTTACCATTAGAATCCTTCATTATCCGTATGAAAATAGGCTATAAAATAATTTAAAAAAACTTAGAATTCCGTATGAAATCTTCAATAATGTAACTCAACATATGTAAAAAATACCGAGAAAACTCCTCATAACGCGTACGCTGTAGAAACTATCGACAAAAGAGAAAAGTGATGTACTTCAAATTTATAGAGGATATCAAAATCTACAAATAAGTCCACGACACCAGTGTCTAACTGTTAAAGTTATGTCACAATAACTACTTTTCTCTGGTAACTGGCTCTTTCAACGAAGCAGTTTGTAGTATCAGTTATTTACGTTAATGCGACTAACTTAGCGGCTAACCGTTTACAAATTGCGAAAGATATATCATCCAAATGTGTTTTATTGGTTGAGTATGTTATTTATAGTGGAGTGTGAAACTGAGGGGAGATTTTAGATGTTTTATTAAGATTTACTGCGGGACTGGGCATGAGGTGCAGTCGTACTGCGCCCTGGGGAAATATAGGGTGACCTGACCACATGATGAGAAGGTATTCTGTTATTCATGTACTGATGAACTATTTTAGTGAAGTACCCACATATTTACAGACTAGCTGTGCCCGCGACTTTGTACGTGGAATTATAGTGGAATATTTATGAAAACGTATATTTTTGATTGTAAAATAAAAGTAACCTAAGTTACTCCTTATTGGATGAGCTATCTGCCAGTCTAAGTCTCGTCAAAATCGGTCCAACTGTTTCAGAGATAAGCCGAAACTGACAGACAAAACTGGAAAACAAATATGTTGATATATGACGGTATACATAAATATGCATTTATAAAAGCGGTTATTTTAATATTAAAACAGACACTCCAATTTTATTTATTTGTGTAGATTCAAAAATCATGTACAGATATTATAAATATTTTATTATTCTCCACGCCAATACAAATAATTAATAATTAATAGATTTTCAAATCTCTTCATTACAAAATTGAATTTGTGTGTGACCTAAGTTTGATTTCTTTTTATGATATCTTCATTCTGCAAGACTTGAAGAAGTTTGGTTTACAGTAAGAGACACCCATGTCCTCGTACATATCTCGATTCACTAATTATTTTGTTGTAAAATTGTACAATATGTGAAAAATGCTGAATACACTAATAGTCTAGGGTCCGAACGAGTCTTCGCCGGTGTGGTGTGTTAATAAAAGTCTATATGAGACTAATCTTTGTACCGTATTTCATTCAAATTCATTCTGTCGGTTTTGCGTGGAAGACTAAAAAATTTCCATCCATTCATGCATCCATCCATCTTCACAAATTGCCGCATTTATAATATTAGTAGAAATATTATTGGACAAACTCAAATCAGTCTAGAAAAGAATGATTTGAACCATTCGTAGTTATATTTTCGTTCGTGACAATACATAACGTCCCATTATAAAAATCGATGCTAAACAAATTTCCAAGACAGCGTGACCAAGGGCAGGGATCTCCCTTCCGCAGTCACGTAAATCTCCCTTTTTCTCAACCTCGTCATAATATCAGAATTGATTTCTGTTCAGTTATGAATCAGCATAAAAGTTTCATGCCCATATTTCGATTTGCTTTGGGGGAGGCGCAATATGTACTTACTTTCTGACTTGCCTGTTGGTTTGTAAAACTGACTGCTAGGCCGGGGGTTTTGATTTGTGTGATGAGTAGGAATGTTGCCTTATGTCTGGGTATAAAAAATGTCTATACAAGTATGCATATAAAAATATGTATTTTTTTACGTCAAATAAGTTCTTCTTCAATGTGTGTGTGCAGAGAGAGAGATAGAGAGATTATTTGCTCATTGAACATATTGTAATTGTCAAACGAAAGTGTATATAAAATGCATGACAGGGTGTATGTATGTTAACTTCATGTATTTACGAGTATAATGCAATTAAAATGTAAGTCATGAAGTCAAGAGTAGGCTTTTGCTGAATTAGAGCGCTTTTCCATCGAAGACCAAACCGCCACATACCATCAGGTGGGATAGTGGTCAAGCACTCATTTATTGAACGTAAATAAAAATATATTATTTTTCTATACCACTTATAATATAAATTAAACATGCAAAATTTTATAAAACAAATAATGAATACATAGAAATGCTATTATGACCAAACCTATATGCATCGGTTCTTTATGAACATCTTATATGATATGTAATTGAGGGCACAGTTATTAAAGAACCGGGAATAAATATCTTTACATCAAAGCGTAATTTGCCGATAATTGTATTCTGTTCCTCTTAACTATAGTATGGTTCTAATCATTTAACCCATTAATATCAAAGTCGGAGAGCACTACTGAGCGGGTCTGTTCCGTGACCGAGCTTACACGTTCCAGTGCGGATTGGTGGTGAGTTTCGTGGTCAACCCAAGTGTCGGAAGATTTTATGCCATCGAAGGCCTCCGACATAGATTAACAGTTAGCTAACGATAGCAACCTGACCGACGGCTTTATGTACTCTCCGAAACACGGAAGCGTTCATGAACAAAATATCGCCAGTCATGACCAGTCAACATGACCATCCAATCTCCTACCGACCACGGCCCATGTGGCTTAACTTTTTCCATTGCCTACAATTGAAAGAAGGCGTCGGGCTAAATTCTTCAGCTTCTAATTCAGTTTACTACACGCTTATATTAACGGTTTTGTAATGTTGTTGTCGTGCGTCGGCTATTCAGTCGATTTGCGTCGATTTATTTTATTCCACATTCGATGGTCGCACTCGCCACGTTGCGGTTGTCATACCAGATGGAAATAAATCTATTTTTGTACGGTCGAGTTAACTTGGGTTCTATGACACAATTTACAATGGATCTGGTACTAGATTTACGATTTGAAGCCAATTTTAACGTGTCGAATAAATTCTGTACGATTTTTGTTTTCTGATCATATTACTGTCAAAACTTACTATGTTGATTTGATGACGGTGTTTGATACATTGGTTGGAATATTTAAAATCTATTCGGCAAGGCTACATATTTATTGCGACAATTTAATTTAAGAAAATTTTGAGTTAAGATGTACCTCTGTACCTCTAAAATTTACCTTGCTTACTCATAATTACAAGCTTTTATTTGACTTGGGAGTGTATGTTTGTATATTAGTATATTTGTATGTTACGGGTCAAATCTTGCAAGCTTAATTAGACCCACTTCCTCTTAGCTATGGAGCAGAAATTTTGCATAGTTTTCATCCTGATGACAATGCATTTTTATGACAAGCATGACCTGATACTACATTCAGGATTGGCTCCAGATAAGGTAACTCCTCAGCGGTTAACAATACAGTTATGAAATTTTGTGTGTTTCTTTGGATTATAGGTCTATAATTAAACCTTGGGTTTTTTAATTATTTTTAATAACCTTGTTTTTAAACAAAAAGCTGAAGGAACCTTAGACTGACTTATTATTAATTGAAGACAATATTTTCAATTTAAACAATTGTTATATAGTATTACTCTTTATTTTAACTTATCAAGAGAAGATTTGATCTCTAACCTGTTATCTAGTAGGTACTGAGTGCGTTGCACTTATACTTCACTTTATCGTTAACTACCTTCCGCCCGTGACTTCGTCCGCGTGGAATAGTTACTTTGGGCTAACGCTGACTTTAACCCGCGACTTTGTTTTTGTCATACATGATTTTTGCGAAAGTTTAACCGTTTACGCACGCAGCGGAAGCTCTCAAATAGGAAAAAAATCCCCGATTTTGAAACATTCTTCATTGGTGCTCCGCTCCTATTGATCTTACCGTGATGATATATAGCCTATAGCTTTCCTTGATAGATGGGCAATATAACACAGAAAGAAATTTTCAAATCGGACCTTTACTTCTTGAGATTAGCGCGTTGAAGCACACAACAAAAAACACTTTTATAATATTAATATAGATAATACTAATGTTTTAGTTAATAACATTACTACGTTACTTAGTTATAGATATTAAACAATATTAATGATTATGTAGTACTTATAAGTAAAGTAATATTTTATTTCCATTAACTTTATCCAGGAACATAAATAAATCGGTTTAACAAAATATAGATACATAATGTAATCTTATATATTCATTACTATTTTTCCCGCGGCTACGTCCGCCTGGAGTGGTCATGAAAGTTAGCCTGTCTTTACATAGAATAAGTTAATGCTTGGCATCAATCCCACCTGATGGTAAGTGACAATTTGCAAAATTTTGAGCGCACTAACTTAGTAAATGCCTATTCACTCCTCTTTTGATTTGATTAGTAGGATTATATGTTGAAAACTAGAAATTGCCACAGCTCGTTTCACCTAAATATTTTCAGTGGATTTTACGTGAAGCTCGAACAGACAGAAAGACATTGAATCCTAAAAAAATTTATCTCTACATCGATAACTATCCCTGCATCAAAATTTGCAAAAAATATTTTATGTACAGAATTGACCCCGTATTATTAATATAGATTAGAATAAAAAAGCATTATGATACACGAATTAGGCATATATAAAACCTATTATATATATAAATAATGTATATGCAGTCTAAATAATGCTATTCTATGGCCCTCAAGC
The DNA here is from genome assembly GCA_018249125.1 of Asbolis capucinus. NCBI lineage: Eukaryota > Metazoa > Arthropoda > Insecta > Lepidoptera > Hesperiidae > Asbolis > Asbolis capucinus. The sequence goes on from DWJZ01003705.1 coordinate 15,459, forward strand.
AAAAATCAGATTAAAAATTGACCCTTTAATTCAAAAAGTTGCCCACCCCTGGTCTAACCTAACACTAGTATTCGAGAGTAAATTAGAAATACAACCAGTGGGAAGTTAATCAAATAACCCGTAACTGCACTCGTGACTAGTGCCCGCGCCGCGCACTGCCCGCGGCGATTCATTTGTCTATGAGCCGACGGTTGTGCCTCCGTTGCAATCTTCTCACGACCGCATCTTGATAAATAAACATTTTACATCAACTTGCTATACAATTTTCAGCGACTATTAACTGCCTGCGAATTTTGAAAATATTCGTAAAATTATTGAAATAGAATAATTAAAAATATATTTTTTTAATTTCCATTTAAAAATTCAGTCTTTTCTTACTGTTGTACTTTTTATTGTTGTTTTGGATACAGATACGGATATATATACGGTATATACACATATATAACTTGAACAATGTGTATGTATATATATATATATATATACATATATACAAATAGATACAGAGTTAGTTGTTTAAGATTTTTTTCAAGTTCAAGTTGAATGTGAAAAGTCAATCACCACGTTGTTTTGAACGGTTTATAAGTATTTAACACTGATCTTGTCTGCGAAGCGGGAGATACTTGGATATGTGACAGATGAGTATACGTTTCCGAGTTACGTATTATTTTTATCGTTCAAGCCGTTGTTTATACAGGGTGTAACATATTTTATTCTATACTACAAATTGCCCCCGCTTCGCTTAGAAAGTAAACTATCCAATAATCCTTCTCGACACATGAGCTACAAACATTCACAATAGTGTCTTTCAGTGTCGCCTTAAAAATTGGAACCTGTTATCCCACGGGAAAAAAGCAATTTTGTGGAATAAGAAGTATATGCAAAATTTCACCACATTTAGTCCATCGCTTTCGAAGTTGCCATACTAATATTAACCTGTTACCCTGCAGGAACAAAGCCATTTCCTGGGAAAAAACTTATCCTTTAACCCTTCTCGGGTTTTAAACTTCGGCTATCTGTCTAGTGGTTTTTGCGTGAAGCTCAAACAAACAGACAGACAGATAATAAAAAAAATTGTTTTGGCC
>DWJZ01003706.1:0-16539 GCA_018249125.1 Asbolis capucinus
ACGCCGTAGTTCGAGTCCCACCCAGGTCGAACTTTTATGTGATGAGCAGGAATGTTTGTTCTGTGTGTCTGGGTGTGTAATATAAATATCTAATGAAGTATGTATTTAAAAGTTGCGCTTAATTTGGGTTCAGATGGCCGTGTGTGAGTTGTCCAAAGATATTTATTAAATACGGCCTAATTGCCTCATTCAGAGTTGTTAATTTGATTCTTCACATTTTAGATTCTTAATTTAAATAAATTGCTGAGTATATCTACCAATCAGTAATTGAGCAGCGTGGTGGACTATGGCCCGTATCCCTCACACAGTGAAAGACTTAGAGATGATTTAGTGAACATCAGGAAAATTTCCTTGTAGAGTCAACAGTGTACCTCATGCAAGTTCTGTAGTAGGTCTAATAGCTGCTTGTCTCCCGCTAGACTCCAGTGTGCTGCCGCCGTACGGAGCGAGACTGTGCCACCCGCACCCTCCATTGCAGTATGTTACTCTGTAATACACAGTAATAAGGTTTAAAAATAGAACACATATTTGAAGTCACCTTACAATACTATTTTCAAGTGAATGAAATTTGAAATTATTTTCTAAAATATTCTTATCATAGATTCCCTATATAATACATGTATAATGATACTACACAGTTGTTTTTCACATAATTAAACAGAATATATTTGCATACAAATGTATACATCTGGAAATTGAGAAATGTAAATAATTTGTTTAATATAACACAAATAAGAATATTCTCAAGAATACAAAGAGGCCATAGGATATAAGTGAACCATCTTTGTCTAAAGTAAAAACTGTTACTGAATCTGTCAGCCCCTTTTATACTTTTTAGATAGCAATTGTTAAGCTATGCCTTAAGGAAGCCTTGCATAAAAACTTCTGATACTCGAGAGTTTAATAATATGAAGAATTTTTAAATAACTTTGTACATATTTTCCATTTTATATTTATTTTCATATTAGAACATGACAAATGAAAAATTTTGATGAGCAGATTCATTTCTTGCAGTTGGTATCTTCTATATATTAAGTTCCGATTTAATTTTTTTCTGATAGACCATGAAAATACTTGTAAGTTTATTTTAGTTAGCTATACTATCAAATACAAAAACGCCCCCATACCTTTATCACATAACGCGATATTTTGAATAAATTGTGATATAAATGGCCTTACAATAATTGAGATAAAAATTGTTTACCAGTATAGTTCACCTTCTAATTTCTTGTTCTCACAACACTACATGACTTGTAGAAAGTTTGTATTCAAAACAGTTTATTCACCTCACGTTTTCCGCTAATAATCGCGCGAAATGAAATTACTTTCTAGAAATGCGTGCATACAATGTGGTACAACACATCACATCAGTTCAATTCTCTCATTACAATTGAAAAGAGTAAAGACAATTACTTTACAATTACAATTTACCAAAATAAAAACTTCGTTCGTTGACAAAATAATAATTGACTTTGACGTTTCATAATTTTGATCGACAGTTGACAGCGTCGCGTTTTGTCACTGACATTCAATTATTCTTTCCACAGATATTTGAAAAATGCTACTATAGAGTCTACCATATTTCTATTTCATATTTAATTTTCATTTAGGATTGATGCATACATTTCAACTAGAAATTCGATCGTTTCCTCCTTATTAGCATCATTAACAGCAATTCCTCGTCTTGGAACAAGCAGGGAAGGCAATGAGATATTGTATCGGAGTTCTGCATGAAATAATAATCTGCGAGTTTGTTCAAAGTTATATAGTACATATTATATATAGCGCTCAAAGAAAAAACAATTTGAAACCTACACTTCCAATAGTTCCCTTAAAATTCTGAAAGTGTGTCAAGTCTATCAATCCGTACTTGATCAGTATGGTGAAGAATTAAAGCTGGAACACTCAAATCGTGACAGGAGACTCGAGCCTAATAGTGCGTCTATTATGGGTTGCAATGATGATGATGGGAAAAACAATTAGAAATGTAATGAAAAATTGGTAACACAAAACTATCATTAGCTATTAACAATACGGAATTAGAGAATACCTATACTTATCATTACTCACGCGCTTGTATGAAATAGGTACAATTGTAGTATGTTATAATGTGCATGACGCCATTACTAATGCCTATCATTATACCTAGAGCTAGACCAGCTAGGTACAAGCCAGCGCATGCTGTAATCACAGGATGTGGTAAGCTGATGAGTAGTCAATCGCCCAGATTTCCGTCAATGAGTAACGCCGTCCACATATACCACATTAAGAATAATATAATAGAAGTATGTAATATTGATTGAATTATTAAACATCCTTACTAATAAAATACGAAAGTTAACTGTCTGCAATAAACTGATTTTAAAAAAATAAACTCAACCTTAAAAGTGAGGGTATGTATCGCGGAAAAGGCGAAAAAGGGTTGTATGAAAGTTTGTAAGGAAGGTCATCATTAATGAAGGCAATAAAAAAATAAATTTATGGACTCGTCAAAAATTCTAACTATTTACTTCACGTTTATGAAAGACGTTAGGATTCTGAAAATTTGTATCGCAGATGGTCAGACGTAACGTGACCTAACCATAAAACTGTATTCCTGAAATAAATCATTAAAAATAAATAAATATAGCATTTTTGAAATATAGAATTTTGAGACGATGAAATAATGGTAGAAAATTATTCCACTTGGACGTAGTCGCATAAAAGAAATAGTTTAACTAATAAAATATTAGCGAACGAGTCAAAATATAAAATACAAGAATAGGCATGTCAGCTATTTTAGCTTCAAAAGACCCTTTAGAACAGGTCTACCATCTGTTACCTACCTAACATTGTTATATCTTCCATCGTTTGAATTTAGTTTCCACTTGGAATCGACGTACATTTTTTGACAGCTTTACAACGGGCTAAACTGGAAACTTCTCTGGCAGATTGATATATTTGTCATTAATTTTTTTCATCCAATGAATGAGTGTTTCATCCTGTAGTTTTAAAAACTTTTTCCTTTTGTAACCTTGACATTCCTTTTAAAATCAGCATATTTTTTCAAGTAATAAAATTGTCATGTAATCTTATTCGTTTCCTACCTTGGTTAAATTGAAGTATACGTTTCTAAGAAATAATTGCACCGAATTCATATCGTTCGATTAAAATTCGAATGCAGGTCACTATACAAATGATATTTAAATATTTTTTATTCCATCAGCGTATTGCACTTCATATTGAGGACATTTGAAAATAGTACGTGACTGTTGTACAGGGCTACCAAAGGCAGGCGGAATAGGTATGCAGTTTCGTGAGGTTCTTGTAGCTTGTATCTTGATATTTCAAGATCTTTGAAACAGCTGTTGTATATTATACAGCTACAAAAATTTTGTGTGTACAGAAATGGATTCTTAAATAACTAAATAGTAATATTTATAGTTTAGTTTTTAGTAGTGTACAAAATTTGTAGTAGTTTTGAAGAAAAAAACATGGACATTATTATTGGCAGATTGAAGAAACCGCACTGGCAACCCTGATGATATAAATGGGTTTTGGCGGGAGTTTGGAAGTCGTTGACCTTCCTAAATACGTGCTATTTTTTGCTAAATTGATTCCCAAAATAAATCATTAGAAATTGTTTTAGAAAGTTGGTACGTGAATTTCAACCGATTTCTTCTACTATACGACAAACAGAATTGGATTTGTACGGTATAACAATAAACATAATGTTCTACTACATTATAAATATAAGTACATAACTAAGATATTTTAAGAACAAACGGACTTAACACTTACAAATTGATTTACGACGAAAAAGAAATTGAACAAAGAACTAAAAGAACGTTCTAAATAACCACTACTACTAAACATCTCACTTTAAAGGACTGTGGTGCTGTGTACAAATTTCTATATGTCATACTTGCTTTTTCCCTTTCACGCCTTTTTGCGATTAATAGTAGCCTATGGCTTTTCTGAATTTCAATTCTACCTGCGTATAATTTTTTCTCCAAATTGGATCTTTAGTTTAAGCATGAAAACGTAACACACAGATATACAGTGTTACTTTCGTATTTATGAATATATTAAGTACTAGAGATTAATAAGACAAACTAAATTTGATAGATATGACGGAAACCGATTGCTTATATCATTACTGTGGTGGAGAACAAGCCACGGAGCTGGCACACGTGAAGGCGGTAACCGTTCTAGCCGTTTCACCATCATGTTCTGGAACAAGCACTAGTCACGCTGTAGCATACTCGGTTGCGGCGAGACGTTCTTAAATAGCAAGTGAAGGCTTATGAAACCTTGGAGATCTTATCATATCAAGTATTGAGCAGTTTTAAAATTATAACAATTTAGTAACAATACTTATTCTACGAAGGCCGTATTTCCCAATTTCAATTTCCCTAAAAACCATAACTATTCAAACATTTTTTGCTCCGGTAGCCGTGGCAAAGCTTGTAGATGTCGTCCGCGAAATCTCGCCCAGCGCCGTTTAACAAAAACTTGAGGTTTGTGTCCATTATTCTACCGTATACGTTCATGGCCACATTCGAAGTCTTCTTTGGTTGGTTGGATACTGAATTTAATATATAAGTAGAAAGTAAAGGTTAATTTTAGACGTCCTACATTAATCTATTTTTATTAAACATTTCTCAAAAGTCTGAAATAGTACATAAATATATCTATTATTAAGCGTATGGGTCTAATAGTTTAATTAGATTCCGAAACCTACGAACTACGTTAGGATATTAGAATCAAAGAACCTTGTAAAAAGGTGGATATACTACAGATATGTTTTGTTGATGTTAAATTATGATGTTTATTGCACTTACCTTTTTATCTAGGTCCCACCAACTCCACCTGGACATGATCTGCAGGATTTTCACGTCCTTTCGTGCATCGTAAAATATGGAATGAACGTCCTGCATCGGTGTTTGTTCAAAGTTATGACCCAAGGTATTGTTGATGAATTTATATGAAAATCGTTTATTAAAACATGCCGTTTGTTGATGCCCCTAGTGTTGCTAATTGGACAGTGTTAGTCACTTTATTCGCTTGCCTGCATAACGCATAAAAATGGTAAATACAAAAGCGTTGTGTCAAAAACTTATATGGAATGATGCAGATACAACATTATTATACCGTTAAAACATAAATTGTACACGCACTGAAACTTTGTCATATCTGCAACCGGCTGAATAAACAGGACGCTTTGTTATTAAGGCTTTTTAAAGTTCTTTCACCTTTTTTCCAAACTTAATAGTACAGCCAAGTAAATATCGAAAACATAAGTTTGTAAAAAGCTTGTTAGTTCTGGTAGAATATATTAAATTTTGTTAAGAATATATATAAAGTTTAATCGACAAAAATGTTAAGCACTTTATAGATTCGGATGGATTTATGTGCATCTATGAAATCTAGGGCATTTCCGAAGCATCCATGAAGCGTTTGTGAAATAATTGTGAACGATATCCTTTAAAGATTTTATGTAAAATAATAATTAAGTATATTATTTAGTTGTTTTGTATTTATTAGAGAATAATGAAAGTTTGTGCTAAGTGATGAACATTATTTTGATATATGTTACATTGTACACGTCTCATAGCTACGTATTACGTCTTTGATCTCAATAGATTGCAACGAATTTGACTGTCGTATTTGTAAATTATTGATCAGAGGTCACCGGTGTGATGTTTTCACATTGAAACACCAAAAAAGTAATCGCTTTCACAATCATATTATAGCACTAGGATTCATGTTAAAGAATCAAAATGGTAAATGAATTTAAATGGTCATGGTGAAAGTTACTGCTGAGGTGGACGAACAAGAGGCAGTTATACGTATCATTGCGTGACTATCAGCTTTTTGCAGCTTGTGACTATTCATTTACAGTATAAGTGACAACACCAGTAATACTGTCTCACGAGGAATCATCTTATATTTGTTCGGAAGAGGATGAAGATTATTTGAAACGGGAAGCACCAAGATAATGTCAGCCAGAACTGGCACATTCTATTCGAGGGTGTTACGAAAGGTCCAATAACGTATACTGTAATATCCTTTTATGATTATTACACTGCTGCTGGTTTAAAACATTTTCACAGGCTTTATTATAATGGTATCTGCCTTATACAATCGAACTAAAAAAAGTGCAATGGAAACAGGGTACAGCTTGACACGCTATTGCAAAACTTGGGCGCAAAGTGTTCTGCTTGAAGGTAGTTTGCAGCAGGCTGGCATTAATCGGAGCAGGTCTTGGCCCAGCAGACTGTTTATTGCAGGTACTGGCAGCAGCAGTGCATTCCACACTTTGGGCATTTGTTCGCCAGCTGAACAAAAAGAAACGGGCACTAAGTAAAAGTTTGCTAGAGGTTCTCGATGCCTGAGTTAGTAAGCACAGTTGCAAACTGCGATGTGATTTTTTAAATTTATAAACTTTATTTTGCGTAGCGAAGTGCTTGTCTCTTAATTCCTTGTACACAACTTGACAGATTGTGATGAATTTTATGAGCTATTCAGAGGCTTGGCTAGATTTTATTATATTGTCATAATAGGAAAGATGGCTGTTGATAAATGGCGCTGCAAGCAGGCAGAGACATTTCCCAGGCCCACCAGTTATATTCTTTATCGACATGAGTATGTTTAAAGTAGTGCCTAAACCACTAAATTTTCAATTTGTAACATGATAAGGAAAACAAGTTTAAAGAATAAATTATTACCATATCTAACCGTCTTCTTCAACTGTTCGGTCCTATTTGCCTGAAAAACTTCTTTACAACTGATTATGAATAAAAAATATTAACCATGTAATAATATAAGTATAAACTTTAGATATTGTTTAAAATGGCAGGCAGCGTATCGATGTAATATAGCACGGGATTTTTTGAACGGACATAATTTTTTTAAATTTGTGTACAGATATAGAACAAAACAAATACTGTCAATTGAAAGTTGTTTGAGCTATGGGTAGCTGAAATGAAGGCTTATGGGAAAGACATGTGGAAGCGAATGATCCTCCCTCCGGGAGACCAAGAGGCCGGCTCGTTGGCAGCTATTTTACCCAAAAGTTCCGTTGTCAGCATTAAAATATACCTTCCATCTATACATATCTAAGAATCACGATCATGAAGGGTTATATCTATCGCCTGTGCAGCTTTGCATCATATTGTGCAATATCAAAGAATATGAGAATTCTAGTTAGCTATTTTTTATTAAAAAAGTCATTGGATACAATGAGCCTATAATTCGGTTGTGATTCTGGTTCATGAGTTGTATGAAGCAGTTTACTCGAGAAAGGAGAAAAGAAAGTTGCTTTAGTACAATCTTATCTGAAAATAAACTGGTATAGTTTGAAGCACGTCATAATTTACCCATAACTGGCTCAATACTTAAAATGTCTCAATAAACTACTTTCACTAAACGCGAAATTATTGGGAGACGGTGCAAGTCACGAGATGCAATCGTGCAAGGTTCTGTACGGTGCTGACTCGTATTTGCGGGTTGTTTTATATTTAGAAATTATTATTGGTTTGCAGGCTAGTGGTACTTTCCTGTGAGAAGAGACTGCGACTAAAAGCCACGACGAATGGCTTTGTATTAATATGTAGTTTATTCACTAAACTAGGCGTCGCCAACCCGCGCTCAACGGGCTATACGCGGTCCGTAGGCCATTCCGGTGCGGTCCACACAGATCCCATTTACACGCTGCAAATTGGCCTTTCTTGTGATCCTCTGGACGGCGACACATGAAATTTGGCTCGCACCTGTATCTTTATAACATTTGTGGCCCTCATATAACAAAAGGTTGCCGACCCGTACACTATACAAATACAGGTGGCCACATAGAATACAGACGCCAATTGTAGTTGCGTCCGAAGGCAAACCAAATAACTACTGTTTGCCAATGATATTAAAAACCGACTTTAGATTTTGGGATGTATAACAGATTCCATCAGTCTTAAGTTTAAACTATCAGTACTTTACATTTCAGTCCGAAATAAATAGAATGCCTTTGAAATAAGTACTTTCAGAGCAGTTAAGTATGATTAAAGACATGGTTTTGTAGTAAGTCATTGTATATACACTATGCAGGTTACACTTAAGATACTGGCAACAGATAAACAAAGCAGTCACCGCGGTCAGCCGTCAGATTGTCGATGAACATTGCGTGAGGGAAATAGGGAGGCCTAATTTTAAACAACAGCTGGCAACACTAATTTATCTAATCAAAAGATAATACAAATTGGCGGCAAAACATATGTTGTTGTTTATAATAATGAATCAAATTAATATAAACTTTTTTGTTTCGGTTAATATTACAAAGATAAACTTAATTCTGATTTTTTGCCATTTCAAAATCTTTTGGCAGATATCAAACAGTAGAGTGCAGGTTTCTTCACGATGTTTTTCTTCACCATAGCAAGTAATAATCAACTTCTTATACGCACATAACTTTGAAAATTAGGGATGTACGCCGCAAGAATTGAACCCAGGACAAGATACCACTTACTTTGTAATAAAAGACAAGACGCAACTTAGACGATGCCGACGTTGAAATATTTTTCATCGCGTTCGATTAAATAAATAATTTTAGTTGTGCTTTGTTCTTTAACCGAACGAAACATACATGCCTTACATCCATGTGCACCGTCGCTCCTACCATTAAAATAATGAAACTCTTGTACCTAATACCGAGTGCAACAAGTCCTTAGCGGCTGACGGAAGAAAGCAGGGTATTCAGTTTACTTTCAACGCTAATTGTGGATGAACAATCACAGACAGTGTTCCTCTAACTTGTGTATCATACATGTGCGTGGAATGATTCTACGGTGCCGACAAGAAACGCATTCCAATGACAAGTCAAATTTAATGTAGTAACGTCAGATATTTTCATTAATTTTGCCTCTTACTTCATCTAAAATTATGATAAAAAATCTATACAAATATACAAAATAATCTATCACAGTTTTGCCTGAACCGTAACTGAAATATTAAATTTAAAATAAATTCATTTGGTATTGTTATTGAGTTGTTTATAACATTTTAAGTTTCCGTCGCTGGATCATAGTTTTTCAGTCCGTTTTAATTTTAACGCTAAGGCGTCTACCAAATAATAAAACTAGAATCTGTGTTGTTTATACTGCAAATATTGGAAGCGTTCCTTCCTCCAGTTCCTTCTAAAAAGGTCTCTCTAATTGTCGGCAGGATGACGTAACATGGACTGTGCACATGATGCTGTAAGTTTAATGACATATGTATGACCTGAATAATTCGATCGAGTAGTATGGGTCGTGTTAGAAACGAAACTCTTTTAAGGCGGATTGTAGTAAAAAGGTTTGAAGAATAAGAACCACCAACCATGGAAAGTAACAGAGTTAAATTGATCCGCTAAAGACGGAAGTTGAAAAGTACCTATCAATTATTAACTGTCTCGAGTATTGCAACGAAATCGTAATAATATTCAATGGCTGTCACACAAAGTCTTAAACTTGCATATCGAAAAATCATTCTTAAAAATTTCTTATTAAGAGCCCGGTGCTTAAATCGGGTTATTTTTTTAAAATTTGCACATTTAGGTATATTAAAAAAATTCGAAAGCGAATTTGCATCGAATATACATAGGTACCGATTTTTTTAAAGTTATCGATTTATGAATTAAAAGTAATTGTTGGTCAACGGTGTAGGAGGTAAGTAAGAGTAGTATAATAGCAGTTGACCCCATATAAATTACAAAAAAATATATCTAACAGATTCTTTAAGTTTTAATTAGGTTCTTAAGGACCATGTTTCGTAGAACTATATTTAATGAGTTACGCCTTTGTAGCCTACTTTCTTTGTAGTTTGCATTTTTGCGCCTGTTTATACGCTTAAAAGCGCAATGACCCTTGCATTATCAACAGAATAATAATGTGTGCAGTAGACTGCTACTGAGAATAAGAAATGCCCAGAAACACACAGAACAACAATTTCATAAGGACGTGAATTCTCGCAGATAATGTGGAATAAAATTTGGAACAGTTAATGAACAAAAGATGGCCCACTTGTTTTCTTTCTGTACCGGCTAGCTAGGCAACACAGTTTTTTTGTATTTCATGAACCATAGCGCGGTTACGAGCCGAGGCGATGTCGCACGAAGATGCCCGAACACTTGATGAAAGTTGTTTGCTGGGGCTGCCAGCAAAACAACTAACACAATGTTAGGGTAATCTAGTAAATAGGAAATATTTTACCTAAATTACCATTGAACCATTCGCATTAGGTATTTAACGGACTCCATAATATGAATAATATTTTTAAAAAAGTGCACAACTTCGCAATTAGCTAGCGTGGTGATATATGGCATGTACCCCTCACATTGTGAGGTGATACCAGATGCCCAGTAGTAACAAAGTTATGGGTTAAGGTGATGTAAAAAGTTTAACATAAATTGTAACTTCTGATGTAGTTAGTGTTGTATTATTATTGCGTAAACAGATAATGAGTGACAAATAAGAAAAATATAAAATTATGGTTGTAATATAAAACTACAATTCGTTATCATTTTTATTAGGTGAGCAATAAATTATGATGAACGTTTGTGTCAAATAGATAACAATGAACGGCAGTGCGGTGTAAATGTGACCGTGCGCTCTGGCAACACTTCATACTTTTTAATTTCCGGCCGGCCAGTCGCTTGGTAACATTCGTGGGGAGAGATTGTGCTTGCCGTCGATCGCGTACCGAAACTACTTTTACGTGGATCCGTTGGAACCGGTTTGAAAGTGCTTTGAGGTGTGGCGTAGGCGAACAGTGCCGACCGCGTCTCTAAACCGCCCGAAAAGTTCAAAATATATTTTTTTGTGTTTATTTTAAGTGTTAACTTGTGGCTGAGTGGACACAAAATCTTATCTTGAAATTCTACGTGATTTGCGGTATGTACTATTTATTATCTTGACGTTTTGTTTTTTTTTTCAACTTTTATCTGTAATAAGTTCTATCTGTGCCTGGTGGAAAATAGCGCGATAGTTACCTATTTATATAAAACACTGGGCTTGTTTTGTCAGTAAAATCAATTTCTTTGCAACTTAGATCGGGGACTCTTTGTTCTGCAATCAGCATTCTATCTGTAGTACCTACCTAAGTATCATATATATTTTGTGAGTGACGTGTACTTTTATATCCTCGGTCGGTAGGTACTGGATACTGCTAAATTGTCTCAATAGACTGGTTTTAACATTCCTAAATAAATAATCAAGATGTTGACATGTTTTTTACGATAGAAAAATCTACCCACGGCATCTACCTGCGCTCCTTGAAATTAAAACATTGCTATTTTTGGATATTTTAAATGAAAATTGTTCTTTGTCTATGTGCTAAGATAAATTTAAATTTAATAAGTTTTGCTGATAGGTCTTATTTTGTGATACTAAGAAAGTTTTGTGTTAGGCTTCGTTGGGAATTGCAATGCCATTGATTCCTTGGTGGCGCTCTCAGTCTTACGAGAGCGGGTACTTGACCATCAAATGATTCGACTGCTGGATGCCACCTTTCCCACTTAAAAAGAGTGCGCTGGAGCTATAAAGTTAATGATACAAGATTATGGGTTTAAAATCGAGTTCTTCAAAACGGGTGTAAAAAAAGCTCTCCTACGAGGCGGTGGCTCCGCATTTGCGAATGCCTTGGTGTTGCCTATGTCCTTAGACGCGGGAAACACTTACCATTGGTGACCCGTTTGCTCCGTCAGTATAGCTAGTTAGTATAGGCTATAAAAAAACACAAATAAATAGACACTTATATCTTCATCAATCCACATTGGAGCAGCGTGGTCTAGTCATGCTCTAGGCCTTTTAAATTTGAGGAGAGACCCGTGCTGAGTGGGGCATTGATGGGTCGAAACCAAATTAGTAGATAATTACGTTTTACCCTCGTCACTATATTTTATACCTATATTATAAGTAGGTGTGGTTGGGTTTTCGTGAACTTCTATAGACTAAGATATTCTATTCTATAGAATGGGTTGGGAATCTATGTAATTGTAAAGATAGGTACATGAAGGGTGGTGACTCACGCTTCGAAGAATAGAGCCTCACGCTTGAGGATAATTAACGTCAGATTTAGGTACTATTTCCATATCAGTACCGGTTACGTTACTTCACAGTCAGCACAGTTGATAATGTTTTTTTATATTTTTAAATGATTTCAAAAACAAAATGTTTGAAAAAATAAAACAGTTGTGTAGGATTTTGGTCAACTAAGGTGTGGTCAGTAGTACGTGAACGCCCAAATCTGAACTTTTCATCACCCGCAACTTTAACTTCGACACGGTCCAGTCCTGTCAGAAGTTTTTGACGGACAAATCAATGATAATTCTTAGTCTCAATTATTTATCGCCTATGCCAGCCGTAACAGTGCGATCAAGTGTTTTTAGTAAAGTCAAAGTCAAAATATTATATTTCATCACAGGAACATCGAGCTCACTTAATGAAAGTTAGAAGATTACATACACAATATTCATACATTCTTATTAAGATACCGTAAAAGTATGGTAGAAGAAACAAATAATGAAGATTCTACATTCTGTGATTCTACAGTATACAACTTATACGAGGTGTTAGTTGTGAGCAATAATCTAACCACAGGTATTTTATTTATAAAACATCATGTCGCCTTTTATGCAACCCAGTGAACCAATATTGCAAGCTTAAATAATGCAACTTGGTATTAACCAAAACCGCTGACTTGGCAACATGGTAGCACCGATTGAAAGCAACCGAGAACATAAAAGGCGTAGTTATTGCGTAATTTACTGGATATTTTGAATTCCGTTCGCATTTTTTATGTACTGTTCGGTAGGGCATCTATTCTTCTAGTGATGTTTATGCTTCAAACAATGGCTACAAACATTTACAAAAGTAAAGTACTATTTTACTGCAGTACCGGTGGGTAAGTAAAACTCAAATCGAAGTCACAATTTAATGATTGATGGAAGCGATACAGGTCACAGTGAACGCTTCATTCTCGAGGACTCAATCCCACTTTTGGATTTGATATTTCTCGTCCTAAAAAAACTAACGATCAAGTTGACAATTTTTGGAGTTTCCACTTTCCACACTTAGCTAATTTCAAATCGGTAAGTAATATGCTATGACGTCGTTAAGATAGTTATCATAGACGAGTTTTTCCTCTATTTATTTCCTTCTCAACTAATTTCCTTCTAAAGTATTTCTCCTACACTAAAGCCGAACGAATACAAATTAATTACGTAATGGAGAAAAATCTATGATACCGGGTTCGAGAACTCGAATCTTTCTCCGAGGGTACCCAGTCATTATCACGGCAGAATGGCGCCAATTAAAGGAAGCCAAGATCTTACAGTGCACTCATAGTGCTGATTGATGTATCAGTATTCTGATTTTTTTGCTCTTCAAGAATCCTGTTTGTGTCTCAATGGTTTGCGGACTTGTTTTTACTAAAGCTGCAAACAAGTCCTTATCTACGTTCTGACTCGGTTTACATACTCGAATCACAGCATTTCTGTAGCGTGTGCTAAGAAGAAATGTTATGCGTTTTATCATAGCTTTAATAAGTGTTGCCTTAGATTGGTAAGTAAGTTTCAGGTCGTCAGGATCTTGTTTGTAAAAATTATCGATCGAGTCGATAATTACAAATTCCGGTAACCAAAATTTGTAACGAAATTTTATAAGTCATTCATCGCTCTGTGATATTTACCTATTAGTCAATATTTATTTTAACGATGGCTGATAACTTACTTTAACTGTGTAGAATCCAGTTGTTATTAGTTTCGAAACAGCATTTAAAAGACCTTCGATCGTATCAGTTGTACCTAGTAGATACATAGTATTTAATCAGGTCGATTGGTTTAGTGGTTAGTGAATCTGACTACTACACCGGGATGTCGTGGGTTTGATTCCCACCCAGCTTAAACTTTTCTGTGATGAGCAGGAATCTTTGTTCTGTGTGTCTGGGTGTGTAATAGAAATGTCTATTTAAGTAAGTATTTAAAAGTATATATGTATGTTTATCCGTTATCTGATCACCATAGTACAAGCTAACGCTTAGTTAGGAATCAGATGGCCGTGTGTGAATCGTCCAAACATAAAAAAAATCATAAAGTATATTCATTCATCGTACGTTCGAATGGTATTTTATATAAGAGCTACATATATGTCGTGGTAATAATTTATAAACGTAAGATATATGTTTTCTGAAGCGAAACGGGAGCGGTTTATGAGTGTTACATAAAAACGTCCCCGCGTTAGCAACTGGTAAATAAATAATCTATAAGCGCCACAAGCGACACTCGGCAGTCGATTTAGTGTGACATGACTGTAGCTTGGAGGAAAAAATAAGGAAACAACAAGATTACTGAAGATTGGCGCAGTAGCGGAGTTATCTGGTGCATGTCATCATTCATCGCAATCCATAACTGTCACACTACTGGGCTCGGGTCTCCACTCACGATGCGAGGGTACAGGCCGTCCTCCACGGTAGCCAACTGCAGATTGGTGGACGACGGTCGATATATATGTATGTTATTAAATATGGACCATCTCGTCATTATTGGCTTCGACCCATTGATAGGACATAACTGAGCTGTTCTTCCTCATACTGAGGGGGTCTTGAGTATACTTCACCACGTTGCTCCAATGCGTATTTATGGAGGGGGGTAATGGCCAACTCAAGTGTCGAAAGTTCTTATGCCGCCCGAAGCTGACCGATTGCTTTCTCATGATAACGACCAGCCGACTTTGACGGTTTTACCTGACTTCAGAAGCACGGAAACGCTCAAGAAATAATTGCCATTAGCGGTTAGCCATCCCCCTACCACCGCGCCCGCTGTTGCTTAACTTTTCCAGCGCTTACAATCGACACAAACCACCGGGCTAAGAACGCTCGTCATTAACCTAGTTTTCATTGTCAGTAAACTTAGAAAAAATCCACTTTTCATCTGCAGTGAGAATCTAAGTTAATCCATGTCTGTATCTGAAGAAAAAGCTTCCGATATCACGTAACAATTGATGTCGAACGATAACCACTGAGGAACTTAACATGCTCCTAAAACGTCCCGCTCGTAGCTTTCTACAAGCTTCGGCGAATCAAATCCTCTTGATGGGTGCCTATTCTGGTTCACATGGGATTATCTCGAACCAGCTAGAAAAAGCTTCGCCTTTATGGTAATACTAATCGGCTTAACCAGATTTTGCGTAGACGATATCAAAGTGTATGTCTGTGATATATATCGGGTCACGATCCCTTGGCCCTGTGAAAGTAGCTCTGTACTTCGAGAGGTGCCGGGTTCATTGTAGGTACTGTTCAGGTCAGGTCGTTACTTCTTGTAGTGTGGCGGTCGGACGGGTCTCCGGCATCCTTTCTGGGCGGCAAGCTCGATGAACCTTGGATCAGCCTTCGATGAAGAATACATAGATATTACATTATGCTGTATTATTGATCGAAGGAATCAGCGAACGGATAACCTATTAAGGGTGGTCATGTATTCTTTCGAACCTGAGAAGACTTGAAGTTTACATTAATTAGTGTCCATTTTTAAATGACGAATTAGAAACCTTTTTAATTCAAATGATTTATTAATAGAAATCTGTATCTATACTAATAATAAAACCAACGGGGTCAATTCTGTACTTTAACTGTTTTTTGAACATGTGTTTGATGCAGGAAGGCTTTGTTATCAATGTAGAGACCAAAACTTTTTTTGGATTTATTGTCTGTCTGTTTGTTCGAGCTTCACGCAAAACCATAGAACAGATTTAGATGAAACTTGGCATAGTCGTAGTTGAAAGCCCGAGACTGCTTATAGGATATGTTTTATCCCAGGAAATGGCTTAGTTTCACAGGATAACAGGTTAAAATTACTATAGAAACTCCGAAACCAATGGCCAGCTCTTCCGAAACGAAGTGAGGGCAATTTCTAGTTAATAAATAAGGATGGTTTTCCTTATACATTTAGAAGAGACACTTCTACCAAGCATAGATTCTGCTCGAAGAACACAATAGATGTATTCCGTAGCATATCCTTGGCATATAGTCGTATTAGTTAGTGAAAGTATTGTGTAGCAATCCGTGCTACATACATATGCCAGTACAATGTTGAGGCCCAACGAGTTAACTGTACATCAAAGATAGGTTACCCAACTAACTGATTTTATCACGTCACGCCCGTTACGGTAAACGACCATAATAGAAGTTTTATTGCGCCTGCGTGTTGCAAGTGCGTTGTGGTGGAGCTCTTCACAAGTGGTCACTGACCACACACTAATGAAACTATAAATCAACAGCTGTCACGTCGCGGGTGGCGTCGACGGACCAGAAACTGGAGAACGGACAACAGAATCCGTCAATTTTATGTCGTATCTGAAACTTTAGGTCGTTAGTTTGGCGGTACTGGCAGCTAGGTTCATTGGATTAAGAAAATTCACTGTGTATAGTGCTCATATTTGTATCAGTAGGTGACATACACATAAATTGCGGTGATTTTAGGTATTACGAGGGTCAAACTGAAAGTTCTTAGAAAATCAAAAACTAAGTAAACTA
>DWJZ01003707.1:0-16539 GCA_018249125.1 Asbolis capucinus
TGGTGGACTATGGCCTTAACCTTCTCATTCAGAGAAGAGACCCGTGCTCAATAGTGGGCCGTGGTGGGTTGAGATGAGATGACTTTTAGAGCTGTTCAGAGAAGAGAATCATACGTTAAACAGCATACTTATTAGATCGATGCAACACATGTCATACAGATACTTTAAATAATATTTTAGGTGAAAGAGTAACAAACATTCCTTCCTTCTATTTATAGAAGAATACTTAACAAGTTACTTTTATTAACTAAATTATTACATATTAATTAAATCTAACTAAAAACTAGGGCGAAACCGGCCTATATTCGGTCCGGAGTGTCTCCGTTAGGCGTCGGGTTGCGTTCCCAGGCTCGATTACGGTACGCGACATAGAATATCTTATCTATACAAGCCGGGAACGCGGCGATGTCTGTTTTTATTGTCATTTTATTATTCGAAAGCGATCAGCTATTATAACATACCACAAACATTCGGATTTACAATATTAGTAGGGTACAATAAATTTAATTGTACAATGTATAAAATGTCTAATTAGGCTTAAAAACTTTGTATAATACTATAGTAATGTTTAGGATAAATATACTGATAAAATTGTTTTCTTTTTGTGATAGAAATGATAAAAATACTTATTATTAACTAGCAGACTATGATAGTTTTATGTGAGAACACAAAATGTCTATTTTTCAATAAATGTGGCTACACTAATGATATCCAATTTCACA
The DNA here is from genome assembly GCA_018249125.1 of Asbolis capucinus. NCBI lineage: Eukaryota > Metazoa > Arthropoda > Insecta > Lepidoptera > Hesperiidae > Asbolis > Asbolis capucinus. The sequence continues at coordinate 723 of DWJZ01003707.1, forward strand.
CAAAACAATGTAATAGAAAATATATCTCTACTATCTACGACGGATGCAATAATTCTAAAACTATAACTACATATGTTTCAATATTTATTTGTAATAGTCGCAATATCTATTTATATTAATTGTTGCATAAATACATACATCCTTTTTACTTTTTGGGTCATTCCAATCCACGTTTGCGTATTTCTTAAAAAATAAAATAAAAGTTTATTTTTTTATTCCTTTTTTAATACGGGTACCTAAAATTATAATCAATAACGCGCAAATTGACTTGTAAAATGTTATAAATATTATTTATGCGAAGCAGTATTATAGAAGGTAGTTTAAAAATAAATAACTTCTAGTAAAACCTCAGAGTCCGTTCATTTCTAGAATGACTAGGACTGGTCACTAGGCACTGCTAGAAATAATGGTATACTTTCTATAAAACATATCTAGCAATTGATTAAAAAATTACACTAAAGTAAGGATTGGCACATATTATTGTGGCATACGTTAACTATAGTCTGTGTAAATTCGATCTGGATTTTTTACCATACAAAGTCATCAATGGCAACCTGTCAAGTTTGTAAAGTAAAAGTTCTAGATTGAGTTTGCACCGAGTGAACAAAGTCAATTTCCTTTAAGACTATCGTTTATTCCCAACACAATCGTCCCCGTGTATTCCCATCACAGTTTTTTAGCCTCTAAAACAAACCTGTTAATTTCCGAAATTTAAACCAAGCATTTTTATTATTATTCTTAATTCTTGATTGCCAAACAAAAAGCGGGTGCATCGGGGCAAAGCATCATACCATGCATAACAGGTAATCACTGACACATCGCCATAATGATCATACACGATTTTCTGGTGACCACCCACGATCGCTCCGGGCTTTGACACAAGTCCTTTTCTGTTAGCGTTCAGGCTAGTCAAAAAAAGTATAAGAATGATATTTGAGGCAGAAAATTATGATGTGTTTTTCCGCAATAAACGTCATTTTTTTAGAATTAGCGTTTGGCGTGAACGATAGGTAACAGAAAATATATTTTTAGAGGCTCTGTTTGTTTAACAACTGTCTGTCTGTCTATACATTGGATACAGATAATTTTCAATAATCAATTTATCCAGATCTTTAAAATTTTATAACTTTTTGAAAATTATGTTACTGATTAAATAATGTATAATAGATTATTGAGAATAAGATCGTTAGGTAAATGAAAAAGACAAGAAACCATATTTTCTAGCATGATTACACAATTAATTTTCTACTAAAATAAACGTAAATATATAAACAATACAAATATGCAAACAAAACCGTAAAACTAACCATAGCTAAATCAATGCAAGGTAAAAAACAAAGTCGCTTTCTCTGTCTGTCCCTATGTATGCTTAAATCTTTAAAACTACGCAACGGATTTTGATGCGGTTTTTTGAAATAGATAGACTGATTGAAGAGGAAGGTTTATATGTATAATAACATTCAATAGGGAGTAGAGAAATACTGTAATCTATATATGTATATAAAAATAAATTGCTGTTCGTAAGTCCTGTTAAAACTCGAGAACGACTGGACCGATTTGGTTAATTTTGGTCTTGAATTATTTGTGGAAGTCCAGGGAAGATTCAAAGGGTGAGTAAAATATGATAAAAATGCTAATAATTTAATAATAATAAAACTTGATTTGAAAATGTTAAGCTTTTTTGATTGATTGATTTACATTTTATTTATTGATTGAGGTACGAAGTCTTCCGGGTCAGCTAGTGAAGTATAATTTAACTGTGATACAATATATCGTATTTGTACGTATAGGTATCATGCACAGACGATGAGAAACTAGACGGGTAGCGCAGGGAGCGCAAATGAAAATGAATGATTGCTTACAAGTGCCACTGATTACTTCCAGAACGTGCAGATTGTATGTAGCACACAAAGCCAATCCTGTGCGTAACAACCCGTTTATTTTAAACGAGTTATATTCATTCACAAGCTTGTTAAGTTTCTGGTGATATCGATGGGAAAAGTAATTCTACTGTAACGTGCGAAATATAAAATATTCCAAGATTTTAGCCAAAATTTTACAAGATTTTAGAGCTAAGGAATAGGACGATACGACGAAGAATTTCTGATTCTAAATTTGAAAGTTTTTTTTATGAACGACGCGGTTTACATGTAGACGACCATTTTTGCCGTCGATATCGTGAAAACGAGAATTCTTTAGATGAGATTTTAGTGTGATACATTTTTATTGTTGTAACAGGTACTCACAATTCTTGTAATGAATCGTGAGTACTGGAGTCGTAATTTAAAATAATGCCAAAATTTTAGACTTAAGTCTCAAAAATAACTCACTTGCACAAATTTGTTCGGCAAAATGAGACTTTTAAATGTGCCCTATACAACTGATTAGTTTACAATATGGGTAAATGTTTGAGATCAAATCATGTCATTAATGCATTTTTTCGAATAATAAATAAGACCATACTGATATTGTGAGCTAATGTGTAAAGTTTGTGAAAGCCCAAAAACATCCTTAACTAGAAATTTATTTGTAATTTTAATATACAACAAGCCTAGAAATTAATTCTAGAACTACTCACATGCGAGGGATATGGTCATTAAACTCTACATTTCATGACACAAACCTTTTACACATGATTATATTTGGTTCTGTAGTTACATACCAATTTTATACCTGATTATTTAAAAATTGATATTTTATAATTATGTCAGAGGTTTAGAAATCCATCTCTCATATTACTATTAAAGTAAATTGTATACTTAAATATCAAAAAAAAAAAAAACAAAGGATTTGAAATACATATAGGCGCTCAAAACTTTTAGCTTTACTACAATTAGAAAAGAAAAAACTATTAACAATTTCGTAAACATTACCAGCACTTACCCTATGGACTCTTGTATCTCCCTCAACATATGCAATGGGTATGATTCTGTTCTTGTACAGCTTTAAAACCTCTTCAGTTGAAACCGGAGTTAAGCCTCTGTATACTGCCCCAAATTGTATTTGCAAGAATGAGTCCAGTTTTAGAAGCAGTCCCTTTTCAATGTCATAATGCAATCCCCGAACAGCAAAATGGGGCCTGTACTCTAACTTGGCTATTTCGGGAGGATACTGAAATTATCAAATCGAAATCATTCATTTGCATAAATAAGGTTACAAAAGTTGGTCCAAATATGTGTAAGTCCTGTTATTTCACCTTGCCAGCATGAAAATTGTAATATATATGTTTCCAACAGGTGCCATAATTAAGAGAAAGAACAAGAAAGAAGAAATGAGGCAGTTTGATTAATTTTCATAATAATTAACAAACAAAAAGTACACGGCATAAAGACTGTAATATCATTATAAAGTCATTTAATACATTCTGTTTGCTTTTCTTCAACAACAATTACCACCTGTAATCAGTTAGTTTGTGTACCCATTCACTAGGTGCTAACTATACATTTACCCATACAAAGGAGTTATTTACTCGTAATCTTACCTCTGTCATTCACAAGCACACTGGTGTATGTAGGATTAGTCTTAGACACGTAAAACTCCTTGTCTATCTATATTATAGTAGAATAATTAACTACTTAATAAAGTAACTCAACGGGAATTGTAAATATGAAATGAAAACTGTTTATTTCTTGTTAGGAACCAAAAGCTCACTTAAGGAAAGTCAAAATATTACAACACAAAGTCCTTACTTGAGTTATAAATTTACTAAAAATATATATATATTTAAATGAATTCTGTGATAAAGCCTAAAGTAGTATGTATAATTTTATTATTATTCTTTCCTATTATAGTAACTTAAATGCAATAGTCCTATTGTTACTATACTAACATCTAAACCTAGCTGAAATTAACCCTAAACATATTAATTATTATTAAAGTACCTACCCTCAAAAAAGTACTAACCTTGTATTTATCCAAGAGCATATTTCGACCCAAATTATACAGTAAATGCTCCAATGTCGGTTTATAATGGGCCAGGGTGTAGTCATAATCAAATCCATATACTTTAACTTCAGACATATCCAGCTCATTGCAGGCAAATACTCCTTGAGGATTGACATCTTGGGGCAATTTTTTCGCTAGGAATAAAACAATATGTGTGAACATACATGTACGTACGATTAGTACGTTAATATTTTAATAAATAAACAAACAATACATACACCGGTATTTTAATTTTGTGCGGCAATATGCTTCTTTTAAAAGTTCTCGCGTGGAGAAATATTTACTAAATAACATCACATTATTCTTAGTTTTATTTCGACATAAGCTTTTGTTAATATTTAATAATCCACCAACGATAGTAGTGCTTAGAGACATTTTCTAATTATTTTACCAATAATCTATGTTAATTGTGTGCCAAAGCAATCTAAGTCCTTTACAACATTATCTTTGCGATCGAGAAATCATGTGAATACTCTAATTAGCTAACAGCATGACATCCAATTTTAATTGTTGCATAATTTAGACTGAACGCCTACTGTTAATATTACACAAACATCGGTCACACTTTATGCACATTTACGAAATCAGGTACGAACGAAAATAAAACGAAAACCCACTACGAACTAATCTCATGCGCTCGGCGAACTAAAGCAGTATACATAATATAATTTGAACTACGTCTATGATTTGAACTTAAAAACTGCTGATTGACTGACATTTTATCCTTCAATCAGACATTAGATCAGTGACATAACTTTTCAATGTGACATTAATAGCTACATTTTTCACACTCTTCTCTGTCCATAGATGATACACTTATATACGGTAATCTCTGCCTAATGTCTAAGGCATTTTTGTTCCTCACTTATATGCACGTTTGACATCCGTTCATCAGTGCTGCCATTTTAATTCAATATGCCATAAATCTATTAGGAAAGGTGCCTATCTCGGCCACGATTTGACATTAATTTTTGGCATACAAACATACTAAGCTGTACAGCTTATCACATATTTATGTACAGTTTTATTTGAATATTATAGAAGAACTTAAGTCGGATGTTTCTACTCGAATGTCGGCTTAATTATTATAATGTCAAGTAATTATTTTTCAAATTTGTTTCTGTAACAAATCACTTTTTAGCCAACTTAAAACTTAACTTTCGGCAAAGCTCTTTAAATAAACAGAAAAAAAAACAACTTAAAAAAGGAGGTTCTAAATTCGTCTTCAGGTTTTTTAATGTGTTTAATCGAAATTACTTGCTACTCTGTTATTCGAAAACGAAAGGACCGATTTTGAAGTTTTTGTTTGAAAGCTGATTATTGTAAATTCTTATTTATATGAAAACTGATGCTTGTCATGTTTTACGTTACAACAATTTTAGGCGAATAGTTTTTGATTTAGGTATAATGCGTCGCTATTAAATTGGGTACGACTACGTTCACTAAAATGTTCTTATTTAATTACTTGTCGATGTTGTTTTAATGATAAAAAACATTGTAAGCGGTAAAGCTTAGTACTAAATCTAGTGTTTTAAAGTCAATATTTAGAGAATCTAGTATTTTTACGCCGATTAAAACCAATTTTAATGCACAATATACTTTTTCATCTGAGAGTACTGCCATGCAACACTATCATTGAATAATATTATTGAATTCAGAGTTTCTCCTCATTACGTTACATAGGAAATTTACCTGATGGTGAGCAATTTTTTGTGGCATTAAATATTGATGTAACGTATCGGTATCGGATGGCATCTGACAGCTACCAAATCAATTTGTCGAAAGTTCTGTGAAACTAACCGCAGATGTAGAGTAATCCTTAAAAATATTTATGTAATATATTTGCTAACGGTAAATTGTAAACAGCATCGTAATCGATGGCATAGTAAATTCTATTGAAAAAAGTACCTAGTAAATTCTTCAGACACCTGTATTCATACACTATAGGTACTTGTCTTCTTCATAATATTTCAAATATCGAATGGACGTAGCTACAGTAAAAAGGAGCTAACAAAGTATTTCAGAGAATACAACGATCAATAAAAAAGGGAAAGTAGGTATGCCACGTCAAAAGGTACAATTACAAGGCGTTGCATTACCTTAAGCATTTTTATAGTCTTCAGGTTCAGGTTAGATCGTATTTCGTCTGCCGTACCGTAACATTAGACTTCTATGAATATCTAAATAGCAACTTAAAACATAAATGTAGTTAAAATAATTGAAGGGATAAATAAATCTCATATTAAAAATATATAAATTAAGCCCAAAATTTAAGTATAATGTAAAATTAAGTTCAAACATATGTGGATTAAGTCAGTCAGCCTGAGACTTAATCCAGACATCAAAAACAAAGGCACACAACACTCATATAACACAAAAAATTACGAATTTACGTAATGGAATAAAACATCATTATTTTCAACAAATTTAATGAGTAGAATTGAAATACATTACCACATGTTGTCTAAATAGGTCCTATTCCTACGTATTCTATCGTATTGTATATAAATTCTTACTAAAATACAACAAAAAATAAAAAAAATTACAAAATAGCTATAATATGACTGTTTACAACTTTAATTATATAAAATTAACGCAAGAACTATTCGTAACTAAATTATACTTGGGGATAAGCACTTCCTATATAATTTTTACTGCGATATCGGAAGTTATGCGTGATAATATTAACTTCTTGGTTACCAAACTTCAATTTGCAGTCTGTACCAGGACGGGTGACATAACATAACGTATATGCCGCCATTTCTAATTCGGGGGATGTGCCAATGAACAGACTATCAACGGGTTTGTCCGCACCTAGTTGGCTGAAATGATGCTTTAGCACTGCACCTTTCTGAAATTATATTGAATTCAGATTAGACGGTAGATAGAAAAAAATATTATATAGGCCTACCCAACCCCGGTACTCTATAAGAGTATATTAAGATACTTTGCTAGTATTCCCTTTGTCGACAGTGCCATGAACAACGACACATACGAAATAACATCAATGATTCGCAAATATTCATTTCTTGTCTGCCTCATCCGAGAATCGAACCAGAAAACTATTAGGAGGAGTTAATTAACAAGGTAAGTGAGCTGTTCCATTTTAAAACTTAATAAGATCAACTATTTTCTACGATTATCCATATCAGAGGCTCTCAAACTTTTATTTTTCATGAGCACTTTGTGGATCCCTTGTTGCTGGCTTCAACCCATTGTTGGCTCACTGCTAAGCACGGCTCTTTCCTCATGCTACGGAGGCATAGAGCATTCTCCACCACACTGCTCCAATGCGGACTGGTGGGAGGGGTTAGTCGCCAACCTAAGTGTCGAAAGTTTAAATCTGCCCGAAGGCCTATACACGTGTTAATGATTTCTATGAAATAAAAACTACCGAAACCAACAGATTTTTTTTATGTGACAAGCAGGCAAACGGGCAGACGGGTCACCCGGTGGTAAGTGATCACCGCTGCCCATGGACGTTAATAACACCAGTCGGATGTGTTACTAACGTGTTGCCTGCCAGGAAGGAAGTAATAGACCCGCAAGCACGGTGAAGCAACTAGAATCAATTACGAGAGCAACTGACCCTAGATACACCAACAACATACTACTTCAGAACAGGTGACCGAAGAAGAATGGGGAGGAGGATGAATGAAGGACGGGGAGAAAAAGAGGAAAAGAGGAGAACTGGCTCTTAAGCCCACAGCCTGAACACGACGAATCGCTTGGAAGCTGATTCAAGCAAGCGGGTGGTAGCCCCAATACGGCGAAAACGTGCCCTCTGAAGCACCGAAGAGCAAATTAATTTTTGCCACTAGCATTCACCCACCCTAATACCGACCGCGCCCGCTGCTGCTTAACTTTCTCGATCGCTTACAATCGAAATAAGTAATCGGGTCATCAAGTCATTTGAACGCTTCATAGCCCTTCAATGTATGAAACCTTACCTTCTACCTTGAAATTATGAACCGTCTTTTTTTCATGTGGACACGGGGATCCACAAGGACTACTTTGGGAACCACTGTTCTATAACTAGTAGATTAACTTACATCACCCAGTGCAGCATATTTCAAATATCCCAAGTAATTGACACGATTAGCCGATTCTTCTTTAGAAAAATATATCCAATTGTGTAAACCTAGAAACAATATAAATTTCACTTAACATATGAACTTATCAACAAAGCTTAGTAACATTACATGCTTTATTACGAAGTGACTTTTACACAACTTAGAATTTGTCTCGTTTCCGAAAACTTAAGTTTGTCGACAAAGAACTAAATTTTGTATCTGTAGAAATTTATCAAGAATTGCATTTATATAATCATAATATATTTTATTCGACCACATCTACAAGGGTTTAGCCATTTTCGCGAAATAAGCAAAATGATATTTGCCTTTATCCGAAAAGGTCAACGTGTCGCAATGGGAAATATATGTAATTCTTACCAGAAACTTCACCATTTTTAAGTTCTGAAACAAATACATGCTCGAAACCAGAGCTGCTTATTTTTCCTTTGCCTCTAGAGTAAAGACCGAACCACATTTGCTTCACGAAATCTCTTTGTTGCTTCGGATCTTGAGTAACGTATCCTAGAAAAGATGAATAATGTATTTTATTGAGTATTATGAGGAAACCTAGATTGTTTATTAATATATATTTTTTATAATACAAAGCAAAACTTGCCTTATACTTGATCGCCCCCTACTCGGTCATTTTTCAACAAATTGTAGCATTATCATACATCACATCAAAAAATAAATAAATCATATTACATACCCTTCTCTCTTAGGAAATTCATCAAGTGACGCATAACAGTAGTAGCCATAATAGCATCCATGAATGCATTCTCTTCATTTCTTTCCTGAAATATACATATATTTTTTAACCTTTACATTCTTATAAAATAAACTAAAATGCGTGTATTTAACCGTATTCGGGCGGCTTAGAAAACAAACCCAATCCCATGCTGGCCTACCAGGGTGTCGTAAAAGGCGTACAGAAGCCAACTGCTTGGTGGTAGGGCTTCGCAGAAGGATTATTATTTATTGAAGCCCGTATGGCTGGCTACCACCTTGCTTGAATCAGCCGCCAAACGATTCGCCGTGTCCGGCTGGGGGCTTTAGAGCCAGGTCTACTCTTTTTCTCCCTGTCCTTCAGTCCTCCTCCTTCCCATTCTTCTCTGTCACCCGTCCTGAAGCTATATGTTGTTGATGTATCTGGAGTCAGTTTCTGTCGTCACTGATTCCGGTTACTTTAGCAATATACCGCTTCCCTTGTTTCTTTCTCTTCCCCGCGTAGGCGGGTCTATACTTTCTTCTGGGCGGGCAACGCGTTTGTAACACCCCATGGACATGGGCGGCGATGATCACTTACAATCAGATGACCCGCCTGCTCGTTTGCTTGCTTATCACATAAAAAAAATTATATTTTTAAATTAAACTTACTTTTTTTATTTTAATTTACGTAAAGTTTTGTATTTATTTATTTATTGAATTGGACTAAAATTGGATCAAGAAATCACGTTGTCTCGTTCTTATTTTGCACCCATTTTTCACCCATTCTCATTCAGGAAAAAGCATTTTATGTGTATAGATTATAAAATAAAATATGTTTTATTTAAAAAGAGTAGGTATATACAAAACCTGTGGTGTAACGTGCTCGTTTACTGTGGTGTCTCTTTCGTAATTATCTAAAAGAGGCAAGAATTTTTGTATTGTAGGAATATTCCAAGCGTCAGGTGCAATGGTGAGTAATCTGCAAACAAATTAAGATAGATGAGGCAAGATTATGTAAACATTCTGCGAAAATACATAGATGTGTTTTAGACAATATGATCAAATTATATTCTTGGGGATTCGATTTAATGAATAACGGTAGCTTGTTGAATCAATTTAGCCCTAATTTGCGGCGGACTAGAATACGAACCTTATCCCAGATAAGGGTGTTGTCAGATTCGAAAGAAGTCCAGTTGCTTTGTGGTAGGGCAATGTCAAAGTTTTTTATTACTAACCAGGGTCCGACCGCAGCTTCGCCCACGTGGTATATAGATAAGTATTATATGTGTTATTCCAGACTATAATTTATCCCTGTGCCAAATTTTAATCCGATCCGTTAAATCGTTTTTGTGTGAAGGAGTATCAAACATCCATCCATCTTCACAAACTTTCGTATTTGTAAGATTAGAACGATATTTTGTTAAATTCTTAAATTATCACTGTAATCTTTTCGTGTAATTAGCAGACTAGCAAACTGTCACCGTCTTGCTCAGGCCATCTGTCAAACTAGTTCGGGCCATTTTCTTTCATAACAACGCATCGGTAAAACTTTTGATGTTTTTGATTTGCATCGCCATCGGTGATAATTTACCTTCATATTGCTCGTCTATTCTATTATAAGCGTACCTACCTATACAAAATTAAGAACTTACGGTTGAGGAGCCTTGTCTTCTTTGTCGAACGATGTAGTTTTTTCCTGGTAATTTATAGTAACATATTTCGCTGCGTTGTTAGCGTCTTTTCTAAGTAATTCTTCACTGAGTGTCTGCAGTTCAACATCGCTGGGTCCGTTATTATTGTTTGTATTGGCGTTTGGAATAGAACTCGGCAAAACTGGGCTATTAGGTCGCGGCGTCTTATTGTTTGAAACTGGTGATTTTGGGCCATTAGAATTCGGTAGTTCCGGTCTTGGTACCGGTTTTGGATTATGTTTATTTGAACCTGATACAACATCACTAAAACTTATTGGCTTAGGAGTTATTATATTATTACCTTGAGCCGGTTGATTTGGTTTACTTGTAAATTGGGTAGGAGTTGGTAAAACTGGGCCTTGCGTAGCTTTGGGATCATGAACCACAGAGCTGTAACTCGGTTTCGGTGGGAGTACTGATCCTCCTTGATTTTTTCCTTTATCATCGTAGAAATTAATCAAATCTTTCACTTTCCCCCCAGCAGGCTGGTTGGTAACTGTTGGCTTCGATGTAGTGAATTGTGGTGCAACATAGTCTCGTTTAGGTGCTGATGGGTTTTTAGGTGTGGTTCCGATTGGTGAGTTGGGATTGGGTATATTTGGTGGAAAGGTAGACAAGGGTGGTTTTAATGGTGGAAAATTCGGAGCAACGTAATCCCTTTTAGGGGAAGACGGCTTAGTAGTTGTCCCCACACTTGTAGTAAGAGTAGTATAAGAGTTAAAATTTTGTTGATTGTGTGGTTTGGACGGAGTCAGTGATGGAAATTGCGCCTCATAATTACGTTTAGAGTCAGAAATGCCGCCAGCTTCATGTAATAAGAAGTCCGAGTTTGCTTTATAAGCTTCTTTACAATAAACTGAAAAAAAAAATGTGACTTACATAACAAATATGCTAACAGTGCGTTTTGTACTTGCGATCGAAGTTATTAACCATAAGTTAAGCGAGAGGTACCTTTTTCAAAGTTTTCTGTAGCCTCATACTTTGAGGAAGAGAGATCTCAAGAATTCACTTATGGCACAATAGCAGTTATATAATTAAACACATTACATAATTAATCTTTTTCTTGAGAGTACAAAAGTAACCATTACTGTAGCAAAAATGCTTGCAAAGAGCCCCAATTTGTGGGATAAAATAAGACTCCAGCCCTATTGCCTGTTCGATTAGGTATAACCCAGGGCAAGCATTTATGTGTCAGTTGATTGTTTGTTCGAGGGCTAATTATGTGGGATAACGGCTTATGGGTGATATGTGCATATCTTATTATGTCTACGCTACCCACGACGTTGCGAACTTAGGTTTTGAATTTATGAGAATTCTGTATTACTTTGGTCTTTTATCTATAAAGTGAGCTGACCCGAAAATTTTAGATAGGATAATAAGGACCGCCCTAAGAGGTCAGGCTTAAATAAGGAAATAACTAAATACCTCTTTGTTTAAAGACATAACACTATATTTAGTGTATAAGGAATAAATAAAACATTTAATAGATGTACGTTAATGACTTAAGAATCTCAAAGCAGTTGAGACTACGTCCGAAATTACCAGGAATTCTTAAATTAAGCGTTAAGAATGAAGGTCATCCGAGAAAGATCTAGATTCCCTATTCCCATTTAATCACATCTCATAAACGTAAATACCTATTGGGGCTTTTATTATTAATAAAAAAACAAACAACTAGGGTAATGAACCTTGACTTTTTAACTTCTACAATCAAGTATAGATAAAATATTTTACTTACATGACTTAAGTTGTAAAGTAAACAACGTTATTAGTAGCAAATTACGTCTATACATCCTGAATTTTAGGTTTCTACGTAACAAATGAAACTATTATTCGATAAATTATTAATAAGATTTTATCACAACAAAAGATTGACTAGTACATTTATTAATAAATTGACTATCGTTTAGAGTTGACTTCTTAGTCACTGAACATACTTTATAAAAAAAATACGAATAAAATTTGTGTAATGCACGGCTTTAAAAATACACATACAAGTCTACAAGCACAACACTCACTGAATAAGTATGCCTAGTCTGTCTATTGAAGTTTGTTTAGTGTGAGTAGGCGCGGGCGCCGCGAAACAGCGAGACGCAAAGCAAGACGTGGCAGGCAACTATAACTAGTACCTAGTCTGTGTAGGGAGCCAATTTCCTTGATTCAATGACCTGCTTAGACTTGCGGTCTAACTGCAGATTTTGTAGTGACTGCGCTTACAGATAAAAAAAAACTACAAGTTTATCAGTTATTATCAAAATATAAAAATCAATTAGATCATTATTTTAAAGGAGTTAATTTTATAATTTTGAACATTCTAGTGATTACGTCGCCGACCGTATTACTTTAAATCATTTGTTTATAACTTAAGAAGGAACGCAGGTCGCTTTTGTTTTGTATAACTATAGATGCTTACGCTAATCCATCATGTTTTGTTTTATATAATATCTGAAGACTTCAGTCATGTTCACGAATGAATGTGTAAACAAAGAATATGTCATACAACATTTTTTGCCATTAACGATCATTTAATGTAATTCAGCTTTAGTATTGTGTGGAACACAATCTTGTAATACGATTTTAACGTTTTCAAGTTAATAAGTATGCGCTTATTCATAAGCTAGATACTGAATTGTAAAGTTTAGTATTGTCTGTGGTCTTACTTATGTCAGGATCCAAATTCAATGGCGGGAATATCAAAACTAAACGTCAAGTCAGTAAAGTATTATTTTTCAGTGAGTTGTTTCTTACTTATAGAACTTTGTTTTGAGTTAATAAAATTATTAAATATGCGTCGGAATGTGAGAGGACGATACAGAAATAATTGGAACCGCAACAAGAACTCTAGAGCGACCGCTGATAGTTACAGTGGCAGTGTCAATAATACAACTTCAGCTTCAAATACTTCCATAGGCGCATATACAGCTAATACTTCATCTTCTAGAGCTCCGGCTAACCAAGTGCCCATAGTAATAACAGTGGGTACAGAAAAGGATTTATGGAAACTATATTTTCCGTCTGAAGGCATGTAAAACAACATTACAGTAACACATATCTCTCAATCTCTTCTATTAACTATATTTTATGTCATATTACTATACAATATTCATTCCAGATGTATCTGCCGCCGAAATATCACAGCAAATAAAAAGCTTTCAGTCTTTTATTGGCACACATAGAAGTATGTTTGATTTGGAGAAGATTGACCAGACTCAAAGCGTTCCAGTAGATGTACAGAGCTTAATGAATGATACAGATTTCACAGATAGGTGGCCATCCTTCCAAACAGATCTATTTGAAAAACCTGATAGTACATTACGCTTGTTGGAATATTGCTTACATGAGGTAAACTTTATATGCATCAATCTAAACAAATAAATAAAATTGGAGTATCTATATTATTAAAGTAAAAGCTTTTTACAACACTTTATACAACATTGTTGAGAAGTTAATATTTCTTTTGTCCATCTGTACAATCTGACCTAAAGATAAAAGCATGTTCAATCTGTGGGGTCTAATTTACATCTCACAATGTGTTCAAATGCACTGTTTGTTACCTGCATAGCAAAACTGTCTGAGAGTATTGTGATACTAAAGTATGGCCACAGCGCCTTGCTGCCAAAAGGATGGCTAAGCTTCTCTGCATTTGTTAATAAAAAAGCTAAAATAGGACAATAAAGGGTGAAAACAATTGTATGTAAAGCCAAAATTAAAAAAAAAATAAACTACATAAAAATATACACAGTTGCGGATTAAAACACAGTTACAGTAAAATGTTAGGGTGCGTTACAAGGGGGGGAGGGGCAGTCAAAAAGCTTCAAAAATTGCATTATGTAATACTTGAATGTTCCCTATGATTGGTGTCTGCAAGTAACCTACACATCAGCTTTCGCTGATAGTTATACAGGGATTCATCTAGAGAATTGTACAAATGTGTAATTCCATATGATATCATAGATGGGATTATAACTATCTAAATTATTAAAAGAATTTATTAATTTTTGTTATCAGGCCTTGAAATGTGAATCCAGAATTAAAGTGAGGATATTGAATCACCAGCCCACCATACCTATAGCAAGTTTGAAGGTCAACTATTTTGGTAAATAATTTGAGCAACTAGTGGTTTCAGCTCATTTTTAGCCCATTAGTGAGCCACATGCCCTACTTATAGCAAAGTAGGCTTAGAGTATACAATACCTTGTTACACTGTTCTACCCTGTGGTGGTTCACTCATACTGGAGCTATGAGGTGGATTAAACTCTTCACCTCTTCTCTTATAAGGAGAGGCCCATGCTTAGTAATGGACCATTAATAGGTTGTCGAAATATAAATATTTAGCCTTGACCAAAAGTGTACTGATAGGTAGCATAAGGAGACGTACTGACTTTTTTGCTTTGGCTGCATATTTTGTGCTAATATAGGTACATGTACGTATTCTGGTTAATAATATTTATGTGAAAATGACTACTTAGTAATGTGATGTAATATTTTTAGGCAAGCTGGTGACTATCAAAGGAACCGTCATCAGAGTTGGTAGCATTGGTCTTATGTGCACTTCAATGGCTTTTGAATGCTCCAGTTGCCACAGCATTCAGGCGGTGATGCAGCCTCAGGGAGTTTTCACTGGTATTTCATTATTTGTATTTTGTTAACTAAAGTGAAGTTGAAATATTCGTAGTCTGGCAGCTTTACTAAGCAACAGCGGGCTCAGTCAGTAGGAGGATGGGTGATCACTAGTGGCAAAAATTTCATGAGCACTTCCGCGCTGTGTAGGGCACATAAAGCCATTGGTTCCTGTCTAATAACAATTCAATCCATGTCGAAGGCCTTTGAGCAGCATAAAAACTTTCTTGTCTTGTGTTGCAGTAGCGTGGTTGTGTATGCTCTAGGCCTCTTCAGTATGAGGAGAGAACTATGCTCAGTAGCCATCAATTGGTTGAAGTCATCTTGTTAATTGCATTAGCATCAATCTTATATGAATATAGTTTTCCATAATAACATTGATTTATTATACATTCTTACACTGCATTAAGATTCTCAGTGACGGGTGTCATAAGCAATAAACATAAATATACAAATATCACTCATTAATGGAGAACAAACATGTATCTCCCATTACATGTATGATGTGCCCATTTTTGTAATTGAATCTGGGGCCCCTGACTTGGTATGGCTACTACCTACAGGACTGATCATTATAAGAGACTAGTTTTCGTTCACGCCTTCGCCCGCGTGGCGAACTTTGATTAAAAGAAGCCTATATATTATTCCAGGCAATCTGTCTCTGTGCCACATTTCATCCAGATTGGTTCAGTAGTTTTTGCGTGGTAATGAACATTCATTCATCTATCCATCCACACTCACAAACTTTCCAATTTATAATATTAGTAGGATTGTCAATGT
>DWJZ01003708.1:0-16537 GCA_018249125.1 Asbolis capucinus
GATGTCTAAGGTGTTGGGCGCATTCATTAAGTAAATGCCCATTCACTCTTCTCTTGAAGACTCCCCCATCGTACTTAGACGTGAACACCGACGCAGGCAACTTATTCCATTCCCTTGCTGTACGCGTAATAAAACACGTGCTTGTATGTTTGTCTGTCCTTCGAAACGGAGCGATGGTGTGTATTTTTAGGCGGAGTTAGTTAAAAGTTTGGAGAGTACTTTTATGTGGTACCACGCGGACGAAGTCACGGGCGGAAACCAGTTGACGTATAAACGTAACCAAAAATACTTTGAATTAAGAACAGTTGTTTAAGAACCCGCCAACTCCATTACCGTTGTCAATCAATGAGTTGATGGGGGCATACCTCACTTCCGTGTCATGGTATGTCGGCG
Organism: Asbolis capucinus; assembly: GCA_018249125.1. NCBI lineage: Eukaryota > Metazoa > Arthropoda > Insecta > Lepidoptera > Hesperiidae > Asbolis > Asbolis capucinus. Next base: position 394 of record DWJZ01003708.1, read on the forward strand.
GCAAGCGATTGGAGTAAAAAATCAATCATTCAATCATGATTGTTTGTCAGTGTGGTCGCGTAGTGTATTTGCAATTGTTGCATATTGAAGCATCCGACTTCTACTACCGGGTTACCTCATATACTGAAATATACTAGATGTATCTATGCATGGTCAAGGAATGATTATGGACTAATTAGCAATTATTGCCTGAACAGACGTTTGTCACAGACAACCTTTGCCACCCAGTTCTCACATAAAATAATCATAAAACATAGTCTATGTGTTTTTGCATACTATAATCTATCTCTGTGCTAAATTTCACTCAGATCTGTTCAGTGGTTTTTGCGTGAATAAGTAACATAAATAAATATATATATAAAACATAAAGTAATATATATATATATATATATATATGCATTCTATATATATAAATATATCTATATATATAGAATACATACTTATATAGATATTTTAGAACAAATATTCCTCCTCATCACAGAAAAGTTTGACCTGGATGGGAATCCAGCCCACGACCTTCGGTGTAGAAGTCAGGTTAACTAACTACTAGACTATTTTATTCTAGAATACGACTAGGACTCTACCGTTGACATGTTCCACAGCACAAGGATGACCGCTGCCAACCCCAGTGCAGTGTGACAACATAAAATAATCTAAAAAATCAACTTCAGTAGATTTAATAAAACCACAGATTTTCCTGACAAGAATAAAACAGGAGGGCTGAAAATTTCCTAAATGTATTAAGGAGGCAATCAAGTTGTATACAATATGAGGGCATATCCCCTCAGCCCCTAACGGGGCCATGTAATGACTACATTACAGAGACGTGTTCAATTATTGATGTGATGGATTGCCTCGGCGTAGGGCGAATCTGATGCGATTTGAGAACTCCAATCCTGGGACTCATATGGGGTGGGATGGATATTTAATTGAAAATTGAATTTTTATAACGAAAACAATTCTTCTTAAGGATAATATCGGACTCCCTGCAAAAGTTTGTGACGGTGGTATTATTCCTTTATGCCAAAACCACTTAATGGATCTGAATCAAAGGCACAAAGATAGATCTATAATACCAAAAAGGCTACATTTAATATAACACACTCCCGACACAGGAGCAGATGGTGCAGAAGGAAGTGGTGCAGGATATTAGCAACACCAAAGGCAATGTCGGCAAAGCCAAAAGTGTTGAAAAGATCATGCGTGGTGAGCGTTTGTCGACACACACACTCACAACATAAAACTAAAAATTCCATTCCGATAAAAATTCAGACATTTTTCTTTAAGTCAATAAACCCAAAAATAAATTCCGTGGTAGCTTTTAACATAAAAACGTTGGTGTTATGTGAACTGTGGGGTCGTTACCCTTATCGATAATTTTGACTGGGGTCGACAAAGACCCCAATCGTCATTATTACGCCGTCACACCACCCCCACAATCTGGACACGGCAAGTTGGTAACACGTGCCCATTTTTACGTATATCAGATATAAGGTTTTATTCATCAGATTACTACATAATGGCACAACTGTACACGCGATGTAATTTTAATACGTGCTTTGGCATTATTAGTTTTTGAGACACTAAAAGAATTTGTATTATCACAGTTGAATAAAAAGCCACACTTAAATAGGCCAAGTCACTTTTACCAAAACCTTTTCCAGAAAATTCTGAAAAAAGTTTCTAAAAACATCAGCGCTCTATCTCCTACCTTTTTAAGTCTATAAAGGACAAACAAACATTGATTTTTATATATAGAGATATAGATTTTTAAACCCAAGTTGCCTCGCTTCGCAAGTCCCTACAAACTAGGTTGTATGGTCGTTCATTTTGGACCATTTACGCCGTTTTCATATATCACATTCAGTGTGAGTTGCGAAATTAAGATTAATGATGTTCACTTCATTGATCTTGATGTTGGGGCGACAGAGCTTCCAAGTTATGACTACAAAAAATAAGGTACCGAAATATACAGTAATATTGATATATTAATATTAATGGACATGTTAAAAATACTATTATTTAAGACTACAATAGATGTCGACAGAAAGCAATGGTAAAACGTTCTAAAAAAGTACATTAGAAAGGCCCAAAAACCTTTTCGAAGAGTTCCCCTGTCTGGAGACAATTACAAATTAACATTTTATCTAAAAAACAATTAACTAACATACAAAACAAATATTGCAAGATTAACCAAAAGTTTGTAATAAAAGACACTTTTTTAGCTTTTTAAGAATGTGGAATAAGTAAAATTTTTAATATTGCAATAACTAACATGGCGTTTATTACAAAAAAGTTACATTTTTATTCAAATAAACTTGATAATCCGTAACAAAAATGACACATCAATCAGCCTAATATGCGTGACATCCGCAAATACTCAAGGGTGATTAAAACACCACAAGCAAGGTAGAAATAGCAGGGGTCCAATTAAAATGTATTTAAAAGTTAATCCTGGACCAGGTAGCAATACAAATAACAATACAACTAACAATGATATACATTCAACAATGGTTCTTAAGACGACTGTAGCAGAAGACGTTATTGCAAAGAGGAAAGTAACAGTTGATGCGTTACTAACTGGATTGCGGTAATGAATTCAAATATCTCAACCCAACGAACCCGGAAGGTGTGACTTAGTTCAGGGGATTATAATCCCTAACACAGTTTGACAAGGACGACGAAATAACAAAAGATAAAATAAACAAAACGTCACAGAAAATCAACGATTCAAGTCGCAAACTGAGCTAATTGAAATGGACTCGTTCTTTATGATTCGACACTCGAGGACAAAAACAACTCGTGTGAAAGGGTAAAATTTGTAGAGGATGAACAATTGTTTTTGAATATAACAATTTTATATTATATCATGTTGTCTATAGAAATTTAAAAGCAATTTTTAAAGTAAATCTACTTTTTGTCTATTAGAAATTTGTAACATTTGAATTTCTGTATGAAAACTTGTATACATTTCATATAAATTTATGAATCTATTAGGTTACTAATAGCCCGACGTCCCCGGTACATGATTTTCATATGACATTATCAAGAACATTTTTCGTGGATGTACGTGACGCATCACATTAGTTTGATAACTTTACTGAAAGCAATACTAATACGAAACTCTTATCAACTTTCGATCTTCTATTTTACTAAATTCTCATCATTAACTTACATTATGATAAAGACTATAGGCTGAAAAAAATACATTTTTCATAGGTGTCAAAAAACCACAGACGCTTTTTTAACGCTCTAATAGGGATCCCAAAAAAGATAAGTATAAAAAATATTTTATCCGATTGTCGTTATTGCAAAATAAGTTGCTTAATTTCTTAAGAAGCGTATAAAAAATAAGATTAACATCTAAAAATTAATTGAAAAAAAGCAATCATACAAGCACAATGAAACTGAAATCATTCACCAAAATTCTACGTATAAGAAATAGGCCAAAAAACTCATTTTTCTAAAACCAACAATGTAGGATTTGGAAACTTTATCAGAAATTCTGTAGGAATTATTAACGTACCAAAAGCAACCCTTGTGTGGTCTATTTTTTATGTAATTCTCGCAAAAGGTACTCGAGGGGCTGCAGATAAAGTTGCAAAGGTACGACCCTAGCATTGGACGATATTCGCAAAGGGTGACATCCGAAATACGAAGGGTGTACCCGAATATATGACTTCTTAGTGTTCCGAAATAAACTTTGTTCTTAAACTGTAATGTGCTTGTTATTATTTAAAAATGGAATTTGTTTCTGGGACACGATAAAAAAGATAAGATAGAGGAAAACTGTTTTTTTAAAGCTATGTTCATTTGCTTAGTCAAAGTAAATATAAGCTGAACTGAACCAGTTATAACTATCAAAAGATTTTAATGGGATTTTTACAGGATTATAATGAAGAAAACGTAGTTAAGATACGGATATAAAAGTTCCGCAAAAATATCAAATAAATAAATAAATATCTTTTGACAACTGAAACAGGCCATATGTCCCCAAACTAAGCGTTAGCTTCTACTATGGTGATCAGACAACTGATAAACATACGAGTATATATATGTATATATTTTTAAATACATACTTATATACATATTTGACATCCAGACCCACAGATCAAACATTCCTGCTAATCACAGAGAAGTTTGACCTGGTTGGGAATCGAACCCACGACCTTCAGTGTAGCAGTCAGGTTCATTACCCACTAGACTAACCGGCCTGTCTTATCTATGAAACTTTTTTAATGTATCTTTTAAAGTAATTACCGCGCACGACTTTTGTACAATTATTTTAGCGAATGTCCAGAGGGAAATTTAAAATAAGTACATTCCTTTACTGGATGAATTTTCAAAAATCTTTTCTTATTCTCCCCCAGGCTATTATAAGGAACCCCAACACAGTTTCATGCAACTAGGTCTGTCTCTTTTATAAAAAAGGCGAAAACAGTTTCTGTAATGAGAGATGCGCTATCAACTCTAAGCCGGTAAATTTGGAAAATATTATGTTATCTGTAAACATACGACGAAAAACATAGTTGATTCTTGGTTGTTACTGATTTTTTAGAATTTCTAAATTGCATTGCATATAATCAGAAAACTTTCTTACATAAAAGGAAATACATGCACTCAAAAAATAATTTGATTTACGAATTTTAAACAGAACTTGTTGATCACAGCATTTTTGGAAAATATTAAAATGAAGAATAACTTCAAAACTGCTCGTCAGATGTCGCTTAAAATAAAATAGGACAACATCGCAACCAACACCTAGCCATCAAAAAAAAAAATTACGTAATCGGTCCACTCAGTAAACGTTCCGATGTACCATACAAAAATAGATAAAAATAATAGATAGATAGAAAAAAAAATAGATACGAATTAAAAGTACCTCCTCCTTTTTTGAAGTCACTAAAAATTAAGTTACCATTAGTACCTATCAAAATGTTGCCAATTAAAAATTACCGCTTTAGCTTTAATTCCCCAAACTAAACTAAGAAGATTATTACGAACAATAGTATCAAAAACATAATACAAATTAGCAATCTAGACATTATTTAAACGGTATAAGAACAGATATAAATCACACCGCAACCACACTTAGAATACCGCTCGATCGCTTTCACATAATAGGCTCATGTGCTACAAATCACATAACAACCAGATTCAGATCAAAGGCGTTAGGCAAATTTATGGCCCATATCACATATTCGAATTATCCCTTGACCGTAAATCACAAACAGAACCGATTACCACAGTACTGTAATTTGGGTTCAATACACGGTCACGGATCACAGATGTCATTGGAGTATACGAAACTGAGAGTACAAAGTGTTACGGTTACACTTTTGTATGAGACCTTCATTCTGGTTACATTTTGGACAGTTAAGAATATACTGCGGTTTTTTACAATAGCAAATAGTGTGTGTTGTGTTCTGAAAATTATAAAATGAGATATGTTCATGTCAAATTATGGAAAATTCAATATGTTTGTGAAGATTAATTCTATTTTTATCTCTTTCGTTACTAAGTGACAGATAGGCAACGCACAGCCGAAATTACTGAACGTCAGAAGCTAATATTTTACATGTACTCGTATGTTCTATGGGGAGTGTAGGGAGTACTGAGCCCTCCGACATGGCTTAACGATTGCTGTCTAACGATATCAAACAGCACCGACGACTTTGTGTGCCCTCCGAGTTAATGCAATTTTTACCATTAGATGGGTAACCCCATCTACCTACCGACCGCGCCCGTTGTTGCTTAACTTTTACGATCGCTTTCTTTAGAAACAAGCTGTCGGGCTACGAACGCCTCAAAGTGGTAAAAAAGGGAATCAACTTTGAACAAACTTACAACAGATTAAAAATCTTTCAACAGATTCACACGAACTAAGGCGCGGTCAGAAAACACTAGTATTTTGATAATACTTTAATGTTACTATCTAATTAATTATGTTTTATTTATTCCCATTATGTCACATCGTGTTATAATAAATGTACATGCTTGATGAGTATCTTGAAGGAAGCTGGCCATTAAACTGTATATGTATTGCCTGTGTTCCAATCTACATTAAATTCTTCTAATCAAATGAATGTTGGCCAAAGTATACATATGTTTGTACTATGTAATATGGTGAGGTTTATGCAAACTTATATTATAAATGCGAAAAGTTTGTGAGGACGGATTGATGGATGTTTGTTCTTCTTTCAAGCAAAAACTACAGAACGGATCTGAAGTAAATCTGCATAGATTGTAGTCTGGAATAACTTACTAACCATATTTCTCATTTTACAACACACAAGCGAAGCTGCACGCTAAAAATAATACTAAAGTACAAGTAAATGTAGAAATAAATTCAGAAATATATAAAGAATTTGACAATGTCAGTAGCGCAGAAGATTCAACAGACACCAATCAAATAACGAACAATACGTCTGACGCAAATGAAGCAAAACTTCCCCGAGCTGTAAGTGGACCAGTTTTCTAAAGAACTAACAAAAGCCGCCGCCGACAAATAATTGGAATACAACGCGTTCATCCGACAGATGTTTAGCCAAGAGAGTAAAGACGAGGTGCTCCTGACAGAAAATTTTACAAGAAAACTGGAATAATCATCGTGGGATACGACTTCCGTGTTGCAGAACTTGTTTTGAAAATGATCGTCGTTACGAGAATACGGTTTTTGTCCAGACAACATCATGAGAAAATAATTACGACATTCTCAATACAACCAAGTATACGTAAATTACCAGACTAGTCAATTACTTAAACTATTTATTCAAAAGAAATCTCACCAAATGTAACCCTTCAAAATTCTTTTCATGATACTAAAACCGATGATGATATAAAAGTATATAATCGCATCATATTCGCTTCTAACAAGATCAAAATTATAATAATTGTAAACTTACACGTATACAGAGCATTAGATAAACGGCGTAGCTTTAGAAAATAATGTTATGATGTTACAAGTAACTGAAGGGCTTACCCCTTTCGTCTTGTCACTGTCAAATGCGAACAATGGTGGAATTTGCAGTGTTGTTACGTCAATCAAAACTCCTAAGGAGAAAATGTACTTTTAATAGCAACTGAATAGGCAAGTATGAAAAATATAACACAATAGAATGGCACGGCTCTTCACACGATATCAGTTTCCTGACCACATCGGCTCTTTACGAAGGTAATGAGCGTGCAGATAAAATCGAGGCTGATATGAATCTATGATTTGATATAAAGGAGCAAAGTGTACGATGAATTCATCTTACACAATAATTCGCGAAAGCAGGTATTGAAAGAGCGCAAGATGACCCTTGGAATAATAAAATTTACTTTTATTGTAAGGTCCTTCGGTCAGCGTATATGCAAATGTAGGGAATTCATATATTACATATGGCTTATATAACAGTTTTGATAATGATTTTGTTAAGGTTGATAAGTGTTTTGTCATGATTAAAAAATATATTATTGTTTTATATTTTTTTGTCCACTGAGAACTGGAATCAAATCAAATAATTTATTTCGACTTAGGGACCAATAGCTCACTTTACGAAAGGTGTTTATTTAGGAATGGCATAATCTAAAGCTGGAGTCTTCAAAAGAAGAATGAATAGGAATTTACTAAGTTAGTCTTCTCAACGTCTTAGACATCATCGTCACTTACCATCAGAAGGTATTAATGCCAAGTATGAACTTATTCTAAGTAAAAAAACCTCAAGTATATTTTTGTTTGCCGAATATGGGGCGACATAATCAAATATTGATATAATGCCCAAACACAATAGCTCCAGATGAATCTAAATTTGTGGGACAAAAGTTGAAATTGTTCCAAAATTATTTTCTGACAAGAATATGAAATCGTAGACAAGAAGTGGATGCGCTCCACTAAATCACAAAGATAAACTAGGGGCCGAGATTTTCAATTGTTCCCCCACGTAGAAATATACCATATTCGCTCATAAATATCGTAACAAAATCATTCTCAAGCTTTCTTGGAAACACGGATCTTGTATTATATTTGATCCTTCTATAGGTTAACTATTGAACAGTAAAATTAGAATGCTTAGGTGAAGTCCTTCTCATCATTATAATGAATTCTTGAGTTTGAAAAGAGTACAGGGTGTTTTCTTATCGTATATTTTTTTGTCTGTCGGCTTTTACTAACGTGAATAGTCTTAAGTTTGTATCATTTTTATAAAGGTCGATGAAAGATAGGTATTGTAATTTTTAGTAGGAAAAGGCTACATTTTCTTTATTTAGGTTCGTCCACGTCTTCACCCGCTTGGTGTGTCGACAGAAAGTAGTCTACGTGTTATTCCAGACTATAACCTATCCTTGTACCAGATTTTATTCATATCCGTTCAGCAGTTTTCGCGTGAACGACTAACAAACATCCATCGAACCTTACAAACTTTATAGGATGCAAGGTTTTGGTATACTAAACTTTTGATTTTCGTTAGCTAGTTAGTGAGCTATTGATTCCTAAGACGAAATAAATTAGATTTGTTGATATCAAACTGAAAATATGAAAAAGTATATCTATCAGTACAATAACGAGCAACAGAATAAAATAACACTTTAATTTCTGTTCCTTATGTTAATTCCCTTAACAATCTTATCTCATTGTAAATATCAAGATGTAATTATAACTCATTAGGGTTGTAATTACAAAGACATACATTAATGGGCGCAAAGATAACATCTAGAGTCTACTAAATTATACCTGGGTAATGTTATGGGGAATAACAATATATTTAATTGGAATCCAGGAATTCATGTGTTCTACAGTCAGATCTCGTCTCACAATACGCACAGGTCTTAGTCAATGCTGGCCAACAGGACATTAGTAGACTTTATACTTCCAGAACTTCAAGGACCCATCGAACGAAAGGCCCCTTGATTGAATCCTGTATTCATCATCGCAACCCCATAAATGGCCCACTACTGGGCCCGGGTCTACTCTCACAATGTGAGGGTTACAGACCATAATCCACCACGTTGGCCAAGTGCGGTATGGTAGACCATTTCAGTGCATGTCCTTTATTATGGTAAAATGAAGCGTTTAACATAAAACGTGAAAATGGTCAAATTGTTGCATTGTACTTATACCACCGAACTGTATTAGGATTATATAGGAACTACTAGCTGTACCCCATCACGCTTTGCTGTGGACTGACATAAGCCATGGAATAGGCTATTGGAGTTGTATGCACCTACAAAATTCCGAACGTGTATTAGTAACTGTTGAAGAGTTCCTTTGCCAGAAGCCAACGTACCTATTCTAGATAATTCTGAGCAATGTTGCTGAAGATATCAGAGCTCTATCTCTTACCATTTCAGAGTCTATAAAGGACAAACAAACAAACACACAAACAAGCATTCATTTTTATATATATAGATAGAATTTCAATAATAAAATAGATTTACCACGCCCCGTATGGATGTTTTACGTCAAATCTACTCTTCGGAAGACACGCTTGGTGACCTATGACGTGCGGGATCGCAGCAGACCACGTCAGTGGAATAATAAAACAGGATTACAAAGAATAGACCACAGTCACGGTCGTAATTGTTGGTCCCAAGGTCAGGTACAGCTCTTCAAAAGATCAGAAGACAACAAAAGCTAGGTATAAACGGCCTACTCCAAAAATCCAGGCATCACCACTAAGTCTTCAACTCATTATTGGCCTCCTTATGGGCAAAAATACTTCGATTGTAAGCAATTGATAAAGTTAAGAAACAGTGGACACGATCGGTACGAAGGAGTCCGCTACTGGCAAAACTTTCATGAGAGAAGTAAAGCTCTCGACTCCGCTTGTTATCGTCAAGCCATGACGGAGGCCTAAGGCGGCATAAAAACCCCTCCACAAATCCGCATTGGAGTTCCCTCGGCCTCCTCAGGATGAGGAGACACCCGTGCTCGGTAGTGAGACATCAATGGATTGATCCATACATACTCGTTTGAGAAAACAATCACCAAATCAATATCAAATCAACAGAATAAAGCAACACTATACTAATTCCAAACGATGATACGGTCGTTTTGAGAATAAACCGTCGTCCGGCAAACGAGTCTTGAGATAATGATCTCGATTTACAATGCCAAATTGGTTCAGAGCGTGAAATACACAACATGCTCTTAGTTCAGATATACTCAAAGTGTGATTTAAAACGCTATCCCCACTAAAATTATAAACTGAACGACTGCCCGTGCCGTAACTTTATATAAGGCCCTGGTTGCTCAGGCCCCAGATACCGACATATTCCATACATTTTAATTGTACTGATCCATATATGTATAAACAGATTTTAGATATTTTTTTTTATTTGATAATTAAATGTTACATTTATAAGTAACTTGTTAAATATTATACATATATATACTGTGTGTAAATTCAATGGCTGTAGTATGCTTTGGCAGTGCTATAAGTACTACAAGCATTTGTAAATAAATAAAATGTTACATAATGAAGCTACAGCGATAATTTTCGATAACTTAAAACTTTCCTAAACGAATGATTAGTTTTCCGATCTGCCGTCAACAAAATTTGAGAACTACTGTTTCAGTTGATTGTCTTGAGATCTGTTTGTCTTTACCGCCTACACAACTAAACTGATGTTATTGAAAATTGGTACATAGAGGCACTACGACCCTTAGTTGAAAGAAAAATAAAATTATAAATGATACTTATTTTACTCTGTAAAACAAGGCTGCGAATAAATCTACAGTTTTATTTTTTTAAGACTTAAAAAAAATCGCTAAATGAATAATTAGTTTTCCGTTCTGTCACACACAACATTTGAGAACCACTGTCTTAGTTTAATGTCTCGAGATGTATGCTCCGTGTTGAGAGGTAGAACGCGGTAACTGTCCTAATTCGCGAATATTTTTATAATTTTATTGCGAGAAAAATATTATTATCGATTCTGTTTTTGGTCCGCTGACGTCTTAAGATTTAAAAAGGAGGTTGAGTATTTTAGTATCAACAAAATTTACAATTTTATAATGAGGTGTCTTAAAATAATATTTGAGAAATGTTATTTTTTATGAGTATCTTTTACTTGTGTTAAATAAATTATAGTATAATATTTGAGAGTATATGAATGCAATATAGGCCAGCCAATGAAGCCAGTTACACTACATTAAATAATTCATTTGAAAAAACATCAACTTCAAATTACATCAACAATAATAAACCGTTCAGGAGTTCCTTTATATGTTCTTCGTCTTCATCATTAGACCTCTAGTGACAGTCACAACCCATTAAGGTGTTAAGTTCTAGTCAATACAAATAATGAAGCCCAAACACAAGGAAACAGCTGTAAATCGTTGAGGAGTTCCCTCGACCGTGTTGCGGCTTCTTAATCAAATCTATTCCAGACTTTTATTAAATTGTAGTTCTTAATACTTTATTAAAAAACTCACTAACCAACGATTTTCGAAAATTTCTTCGATTTCTCCGATTATACCCTGTCGATTATCGTAATTATCCATGTATCCTAATTTCCTTATCATGACACCACCATTGAAATATCTCCTTTTCAAAATGGGTTCATAAACGACCAAGTTTACGGCGAACAAACATACTAAAAATATATATACCGGCCGAATAGAGAAATCCCCCCTTTTTTTGATGTCGATTCAAAAGTGCCTCCTTAAAAATGTAGCCTTAGTTTGCTAGAAGAATATTTTACACGAGTCGTTTAGTAGGCTATATATATACAATAATCTTTCATTTACCCTAGTAACATTGCAAATGCGAAAGTTTGTTAGGATGGATGGATGTTTGTTCCTCCTTCATCCAAATACTGTTGAAAGGATGAGAATGAAATTTGGCAAATAGATAGATTATAGTCTGGAATAACATAAGAGGTACTTTTTATCAACATACCTACAAGACGGGCGAAGCCGCGGGCAGAAAGTACTAAACCTATAACTTAAAGTTCGAAAGATATTCGAACGAAAGTTCGTCAACTTTAATATCATCATTTCGTCAGTTATGCAGTTTTGGCTCTCAGCTCAGATCAAACCAGTTTCAAACAAGGCGGCTAGTTTGACAAACACAAATTGCTGTTAACAAGGGGCGGCGGTATTGTCAACGTGCCCCCTGGTGCACATTCACCGCCGACAACTGTGTCCGCGAATTGATTGGATTCTGGTTTCACGAGAGGCCGGCCCCGTGAGTTATGATGGTCTTAATAGCTGTTTAGGGCCGTGTGACACGCCCGCGGCAAACTTACACATCTCACGTTTTGGCGAAACCGGGTTAGTGATTAAAAACTGTCCCTAACTATGTTATACTTTGATTTGTTCAAAATAAAGCTTTTTCACATTAGTTTTTAATTACCTTACAAATTAAAGTAATTAACGCTTGTGCACACTCGAACTAGGATTTCGTGCCGCGGGTAGCACGGATTACAAAAGAAAAACATCACAATTTAGGTACATCCATAAGCCAAAATTAGACAGATATATATTATACGACGGAGAATTAAACACGGTAACAGATTCGTATATTCGTAGGTCACTAACAGCCAAGTCACAGGTTCAGATGCGTACTTTAAACGTTAATTGTAATTGTTGATAGTTATTTCACCAAAAACCAAATTTCGCAAAAATGCAGATACGTAAGTTTGCACTGGACGTGCTTTTGTATCCAAGTTGTTGTCACTTCAATACAAAACAACAACTATTAGTTTGTATACTCGTCTGTGCACAATAGAGGGTAATAAAGGGTTTGTAAGAAATAATGAATCAATATAATGCTCCAAGTCTCTTTCTTATTCTCTCTCTTTCATCAGTGACTAAAATTTAACTGCAATAAAAATATATTATTTATTACTTACCTACTATTACTTTTCGCCCGAGTGGTTTGTTGACAATAACCCTTTAAAACTATTAAAATTTATTCCACACACGGATTCCATATCATGGATGGATTGTTACTGCTACACGCAAAAACTACTGGATAGATTTTAATTAAATTTGGCAACAGGGATAGACGGTGACGATGTAGGCAACATATGAAGATACCACGCACAGGCGCGGGAGGACTGTAGTTACCTATATATGTATATAAAATGTATTGTGCTGTACGACTGACTGGAAGATCAACCCACAGCCTAAACCGCTGATCGTAGCGACCTGAAATTTGGTGGGGGTGTTCTTTGTATGCCGTAGGCAGCAGATAAGAAAGGATTTTTCGAAATTCTATCCCTAAAGGGACGAAAAACGGGGGCAAAGTGTGTAAAGGACAATGTGATTCCTTAGTCCAATGTGCTTAAAATGTTGCACAAACATTCTTTAACAGGATTGATGGTAGAATTTTTTTAATACAGTAACAGTACCCGCCATTACTATGCATGCCGTCTTCGGCTATAATGAGAATAGCAATTAGCTAAAGAAGTATATAATTAAAAAACAAATCCATTAGATATTACTGTGTATAATTTTGACGTTCAATAAAAACATTTATTTGACAAATATTTTTGCTTTGGGCTTACTTTTTGAGACTAATTATACAGTTTCAGAATAACACTCCATTAGCTATTATCCGAGTTAATGATTATTTATATGTACGTACGTAAAATGCAGATTATATAATAGAACTAATTACTTTCTCCATAGATACAATATTTTCGCACAAATCTCCATCACTCCGATAGCCGTGATCGTCTAGTGGTTAGGACCCTACGTTGTGGCCGTAGTAACCCAGGTTCGAATCCTGGTCACGGCAGTGATTAACACTGTCACGGCGGAGATATCCTTTTTACTTTTTTTATTCCAGAAAATTGATTTATGATATTTGGAATAACTTAAAAAATGTTTTCCAACCAATATTTTCTAAATTTGGGATAGAAAATTAATTTAATAAGTGTTTACGATTTAAGTACTTTAGATTAATCTTATGTTTATAAAGATATAAAAAATATAAATAACAAATCAGATAAAAACAACGATAATTAAAAAAATATTTCAAAATATTTTCATAGGAGAATACCTCATCTAGCGACATCTATCCATAGCTCCTGGAACGTAAAGATTGTTGTTGTATCGATAGGTGGCGCTACAAACTACGTAAAGAAATCGTATAGCCGGGAGTCTTGGATGTTACCACCAAAGTAACTAGATGTCGCTGCTCGCAGCAAAATAATGTAAGTCAGCAATTCAAGATGGCGCACGTTATGCTATCAGCTAGTTTTAAAAATGTAGAGTGAGCAATGTTTTTGTAAATAGCTGAGTGAAACAATAGTTGTGCATAAAAAATATTGCTAGGCATAATAGTGTAACTGTAACAATAAACTTCTAAGAATAACAATAAAGACTAGGATGGAAGCAAAAAGAGTTAGTACGGGAATGAGGAAAGTTAGAGAAAATAATAACAGGTAAATGGAAATTTCTAGACGAGTACAGAGTAGAGTAGCAAAAATATAAATATTTTATGTTTACTAGAGATTTGCGACAAAAATGTATTTTTCGAGATTTTATTACACGAATTCCGCTACCGTGGTAAATTTGAATAGTGTGAATACTCTTGCCAAATTACAGCTTTCTAGCATGAATATCTGCGCTAGAGTGCGAACAGACGGCCGGAACGGTACGACCTCCGATTTTTTTACGGAACACTTAAAACAAAACACAAAAATCATTAAGAATCCATACACTATAACTCACTAAACCAAAAAGAAAATTCAAAATGTGCGCCGCATCGTTTCTCACCCGTCCGTTCCCGAGTGAAAAAAATATCAGGAATTCCTCGTGCGGATCCGAAGGGCGAAGTAAAAGTCGCGATCATTAATCAATGTTTTCCTAATCCAGCTGCGAGATGTCGCACATGTCGCGTCACCCCTTTGGCGTAGCCACGGCCCGAGAGCACAGATAACACGAAGGGTCCTTTACTTTATATATGCAAGTAGTGTTTACCCGCGGCTTCGCCCGCGTGGTTGGGCAGTTGCTAAAAAGTAGCTTATAAGTTATTCCAGATGTCAATCTATCTCTGTGCCAAATTTCATCCAAATTCGTTTAATAATTTTTGCGTGAAAGAGTACCAAACATTCATCCATCCATCCTAAAAAACGTTAACATTTATAATATTAGTAGGACTAGCTATGCCCTGCTGTTTCAGCAATGTTGAATTTGAGGAAAAATGCGTGTGTCGTTGAACGAGTGGTCGCAAGCGACACTGTCGTTTTGTTTTAAAACTTTTATCTTCAAAAATATTCATTAAAACGAAATAATGTCACGGACAATTTTCTTCAGTGTTGTTCTTGTGATGAACAAATAACGTATTTATTTGGTTAAAGATTTATCCAAAAAACCTTAGTAAATAATGCATTATTTTATCACCTTCCTCGATAAAAGGACTATCCAACACAAAAATATTTTTTCAATTCGATCCAGAAGTTCCTGAGATTAGCGCGTTCAAAGGTTTTAAATTCTACAGTTTAAACTGCTGAATGCTAAATGAAATTTCAGAGTTCTACAATCAACTGGCGTATTGGGGGTTGTTATTGCAGGGGTTGAAATGAGGGATGAAAGTTTGTATCGAAGTTCGAAAGTATAAAACATTGTATCTATACTCGGTTCAAATTCAATCTGGAATTTTTCCTATACAAACTTGACGATTTTGTATGGAAAAAGTTCCAGATCGAACTTGCACCGAGTATTAATTAACAAATACATGAATAAATACTTTCTCTTTGTCTCGCTTTAGTCTCATTACTGTCTGATCGCTTTAAGTTTTTTTAATTCCTGTGGAGAGTAAAATATAGGGATGAAAGCTGCTCCAAGCGTAAAGTTAACATGAAAAATTAGTATAAGAATACCTTCATCATCAGAAAAAATATTTATCTCGCCATAAAAATCCAATTTTTCAAGAAAGATCCTCATTTTGTTTCTATTAGATATTTATTGTAAGCACCGGGCCGAGCCCTCTCAATTATGCATGCCTTATTCCGTTCCTTCTGACATAGTATGGTATGTTTTCACGCTGTACAACCCGTTGTGTTTTCACTGAAACGTTATTAAGCAAATGCTTAAAAATACATAAATAATTGTTTATGTACACATACATTTTATATTTAATGTCCCTACTTTCCTCTTCATTTAGGGACTCGTCTGCAAGAAATCAGAAATTATGTAGTTATATAGTAT
>DWJZ01003709.1:0-16536 GCA_018249125.1 Asbolis capucinus
GTGAAAAAGAAAATTAATTAAATATCTTAAATCTTAAATTTTTTTTGGCCAACTCACACACGGCCAACGGACCCCAAACTAAGCGTTAGCTTGTACTATGGTGATCTGACACCTGACAAACATACAGATATATTTTTAAATACATGTATAAATATTTACACCCAGACACGCAGAACAAACATTTCTGCTCATTACAGAAAAGTTTGACCTGGGTGGGAATCAAACCCACAACCTTCAGTGTAGCAGTCAGGTGCACGAACCACTAGACCAACCGGTCTGTCAATGGTAAATATCCGCCAAGCAGACGCCATATTCTTCTGCACCAAAAGTGACAAAGTTACTAGACAGGAGATTTATCTAAAGGGGCGTGCCAGGTGAATTGAACGCAGCTAATCAAGACGAATCTAATGAACCTTTCAAAGTATCGATTATTATCAGACCAGCTCAGTATTAGACTGGTATTATTATTCTTTTGTCATCCAATCTACATACATTGTGATGCATATCAATTTTAATGTAGTTACAACTTCAACTACAAATGAACGAAATTCATTTTCGTAAATAGATATAGTAACAGGGCTACAGGTTGAATAACATTGTATCTAGAATGTGGTTTTTAAATCCATAAAACAAAGAGATAACAAAATTTATTAAAATATTTAAAATCACAATCTTTAGTTATACATTCTTAATACAAAGAAACATAATACATAATTTTATAACAGGTTTGTTAACCGTTAAAGAGTTTCATTGTTTGGAGCCAATTCTAAATGTAGTATCAGGTCATGGTTATCATATAAATACATTGTCATCAGGACGGAGGGTGTACGCAAAATTTCAGTTTCCTAATGTAAGAGGAAGTGGGTCTAATTAAGCTTGCAAGATTTGACTCGAACGAATAAAAAATATTCAAAAATACCAACATACTAAAATACATACACTGCAAGTTAAATAAAAGGTTGTAAAAACAAAAGCGTTTATGGACGTTAACATATTATGATCTATCGCATTTCTATCCAGTGTTAAGTTTATATAAAATACTAATAATATACATATTTGTTTTTCTTTATATAATACAGTAAATTAAACATATAGTGTTTTCATGAAATCACGATGCAAGTGAAGCGCTTTTCAGCTTATTAACTGTTTATTTTCAAAAGTTACTCGATTTGTGATATTTCAATTATATTTTAGCTTAATATTAGAACATCATAATAATGGGAATTCAATAGCGTAGGAGAGCTAGAAATAAAAAAATATATATTTAAAAGTACATTACTATATCTGATGTCTATATTGAAGTTTTAAGGATGAGTCTGCAACGAAGGAAAAGAGTGTCCGTGGTAGCACATACACGTTCGATGTAGTGCATTGGCAATAGTTATAAACTATTTTAAGCCACTTATATTATATTGTACTACCTATTACAGTTCATTTCACTACCTAAATATATCTTGTAGAGTTCCAAAATTGCCTAGAACCACAAAGTCAAAACAGATGAACATGCTTCATGGGAAAATGCTTGCTGTAGTTGCCCTCGTTCATCCCTATGTAACCGTGCACTGCTGCACCGTGCACGTGCAAAGAATCTGAGCGATTCTACAGTTTCGCGATAATAAACTTTGCATGCAAACAACTCATTTGTAGGTCAAGGCAGGGTAGAGGTAGAGAAGGCGGAGTTAAATTTTGTTGTTTGTTGTTATGGCAATAAGACAGGCAGGCTTGGTAATAACTTATCGATAACCACTCTCCATATTTTTAATATATTTACATCATTGCCGAAGAGTAACGGTGAGGTTCGAGAAAAAAATAGCTATCAATAACATTATTAACATAAAAAAATGGCTGTCAATAATGCTATTGACTTCCACGGGTTACGGGGACCATATGCTGGATGGATATACTTTTAAATTTGAGGTTATCCAATTACGCCCACGTAATTGAACGATAATAAATACTGACCTATAAAATGTCTACAAGTGAAATACAATACCTTGTTTTGTTAACATATTGTTTTGATCCCGTGTAACTGTTAAATGTATTTCACCAGGTGACAGAGCATCACATGTAATAAGACTTTATGGGGGCGAAGAATAACACTTTGAGGTATAAGTGTTTGTTAGTATAGACACACTTTCGATTCGCGTGGGTGATTCCATCTGCGGCAAAGAGGTGGAATAAAAAAAAAATTATTAAAATGTTGGCTACTCTGCTGGGGAAGATATCCTGGATTCGATTTCCTGTCGACTGTCATGGTCGTGACCGTTAAAAAAATATTTTCAAATAATATTATTTAATTTGCTTCCGTAATGATCTAGTAGTGTAAATTGTAATTGTAATAAAATATTAATAACGAATGTACATACATACATATCTTTAAATGACAGTAAATAGGATTTGATTAGTTTTATTATGTTCAACAAAATTTATGATAAAATTATATAGTGACGTGTTGTAATGTAATTAACATTTAGAATAAGTCTATATATTATAATTTAAACTAATTAAGATACTAATAATGTAATTGTTTTAACGAAATATAAACAATAAACAAAATATTGTATGTTTATTCAACAAAAAAAGAAAAATATTATAATACGCAATAAGCTTATAACATGGATGAGTCGGGTTATAATTTAGGTCCGTGTCCACACGAGGCCTCAGATTAAATTTAACCAAAGAAAGTAAGGCGTAGGTTGCAGCGCGTGCCATCTTGTTGAACAGACGCAAGTATTCCAATTTTGGTTCATAATTCCGCCGATTAGAAACAAATTTCGACGGAGAATAATCGTAGCCATATAAGTCGGCCATAAATAGTCGTGATAGGTGATACGAAAACTTTAATGAGCATCTGCTTGAGATCGTTCTGTTTCTTTCGTCTGACAGTAATAACCGAGACAGCTGTATGTGCCCTGCAAAGCACCAACGTGCTCACAATTTTGTGCATCCTTCCAGCCACGCTAACTTTTACTTTACTCATTCGACGACTTTGGAACGAGCAAGCTGCCTTGCTATTATCTGGTAGTAAATGTCAAGCATTTGTTTTGTAAAAGGTTGTTAATATATTAGCCTTATTCATTACATCGTGTTTGGCAACATAAAGAACGGATACGACTAATAGTCCGACTATCGATCTAGCCTTTGACACTGTTGCATTATGATGCGACATCGCCCCCACAGCCAAAAAGCCTTTAAATGTTGAATAAATACACCTACAGTCCGCCAATGTCATATAACCCGACCAAAAATAAAGGCACTCAGTAATGACCCTATTAAGAGGACTCCGCTATCTTTTCAAATTTATAGCATTAATATGCAGTTGCCTAATATCACGTAGGCTGCAGAGAGTCGACTGGGCGATGTACGTTTCTAGTTTTGGGTTACTATTTTTAATGTACTTTAAACTTTATCGCCTTACATTAGAGACAGATTTCGAATAACAATCTAGGATGAACCGTTTTCAAAATGAAATTACACGTCAATACAGTGTCGCAATCGACGCGTGCCGCGGCATTGGAAACTGAGTAATATCGTTGATTGAAATTTGAACTTCACGGCCCTATTCATAGGGTATATTTAAGACAGGCACGAGAGTAACTGGATGAAGTGAATGCCTATGTGTGCCGCCCAAATTGTTAAATGCAGTGTGGGAAGAGCGTTGACGTCATTATAAGAAACACTCAAAGCCTTAATACAACGTATCTTTAGATAAAGTTCGGTAAACTATGATATAATTGGCTTAGTCTACTCATAGTCCTTCCTCTCATGTGGGTCACTCGAGGATTACAACTATCTTTATTCACTGTTCACAATCATATTCTTAGTTACTGAAATTCCTTAATTTTCTGCGCAATTTTCTCAACGTAACATTTCGTAAGTTAAAAAAATATTACTTTATTTAAAAATAATGAATATTACATTCGTATTGTAATACAATATTCTTTGGCTTTTTGGTTAAATACAGCTTTAGATTAATCAGACAACGGCTGCTCTAAAATCACTTTACAAGTGAAAAGGCAAATGCTTACATCACGTAGAATTAATAAGATAAGCTTTAATGCAATACAAAAAGTAAGAATCTAAGTACCTAAAAATAAAAGTAAATTTTTAAAGTATGCAGATACTTGAAACATAACCGCAAATTATATTTCATTAACTTAACCTAATTTCATGTTAAGTGAAAATTAAAAACCTTCTTTTCTATAATCCTGATCATCTGGTCAAAGTTACGTAAAACCTTTAAAAATATAAAATGAAATGTGAAGTGTATAAATAAAGCCACGAGAGTAGGATTGTGAAGGCAATCCACTTAAGCGACTGTCCCTCTCTTTTGTAGAGGTATGGTTGTTCTATCCCATTCTGGCGCCGGCGCAGCCTCCAACGCAGGATGGTTTCTCGGAACTCTCAGCGTTTTAGACGATAGTATCAGGTCTGCAGTTAGTTGTGTTCAGTGTAAATACATAGCTGTGCCCTGTATTATGTTTCTTTCTAGTCCTTAGCTCGGAATTTCTCTTTATCCTTCTTTTGTATCAAGCTAACTTGTACTCGATTTCTTTGCTAAGATATTTTTAAATCGGTTCGTTAAGCTGTACTGTGGCAGTCGTAGTCCTTAATGATTACTTAAATTGCGAGTTAGTTTTGGGAGGTTTTGAATATAGATTTTGATCCTGACAGAAGAAATAATTTAAGTAACGGTTAAGTAAGGATTAAATAAGTAATTAAAAAAACAAAGAGGAACGTAGTAAATACATGTGTGAGCGATTTATATTCTCGAATATTAAAAAAATATATTATTTCTGAATTATTAATTAATTATTATTCAATTGACTAATTATTAATTAATTATTCAATTGACTGGTATAAGAATCATTTTTCTTATTCTTGTTTTATTTAGTTTAATAGGTGTTAGAAGTCAGTGACACTGTTACCTAGCGTCATTTCAAAATAACGATATATGTACATACATACATATATGGTGCTAACTCTTTTTATTCTCCATATGTATAAACCGTTTTCCATGAAAACGAAGCCATTGTTAATCTATTGTTTGATCTAAAAAACCCTTTACTTACAATAGATTTATTTTATATCTGAAGAAACGTCTTTATACATACTTTTTTATATTTCATTACAAAACTTGACCACCGTTATATAACAAATAATATAGAGCCTAATTATCAAAGAGTCTTTGTTATCATCTCGAAATCTTAAACGCTAAGATTACGTAGATAAATAAAAGATTGCTATAAGTCTTATACAGACGAATGTCAAAAATGTGTTTTGATTTTTATCTTCATATTTAATAGGCAAAGAAAAATCTATCTATTCTATCTTTCAGGGTTCCATTATAGTCAGGTCCGTACATGCGTACCTACCTACATATTTATCAAGAGCAGTAACAGAGTAGATATGATTGTAAGTATTCTCGTATGAAGACTTAGGCGTAAAGGGGGGATGTTTTTTCTCGTCTGTTCTATAGCGTGAATCCTCCTAAGTCTCCCCTAGACTGCTAATAATACAATAAATCTCAGAAGCAACTTAACAGATTTGGCTATGGTTTTCACTGACGTTATTAAATAAGATTGAGGGAACATAAAGTTTTGTTATAGTTGACAAATAATAAAAGTGTGTACATTTAAATCATACCTAAGCTTTATAATATTTTAGGCTTTAGAAATAAATAAATATCTCAGGACAACTCACATACGGCCATCTCATCCCAAACTAAGCATTACAGCTTGTATTGTGGTGATCAAATGAAGTGATTCAGGTAACTACAGAACTCTACCGTGCGCTAACCCAACAAACACTTCACCGGTCTTATTTTTTATCTACTCCGTTATTCCTACTGTATACACACTTCTACGAAATCAACAGTGGGATGACCTAAAACGTAATTTTAACTCGATGTGGATACGAGTTAACCAGATAACTGATAACTGAAGATTACACAAAGTCGTTGACACTGATAGCCAGG
This sequence comes from Asbolis capucinus, assembly GCA_018249125.1. Taxonomy (NCBI): domain Eukaryota; kingdom Metazoa; phylum Arthropoda; class Insecta; order Lepidoptera; family Hesperiidae; genus Asbolis; species Asbolis capucinus. The sequence goes on from DWJZ01003709.1 coordinate 5,978, forward strand.
CGAGCAAACTGATAACAAAAACACATATAATGAAAAACCCATCGCATTATGTACACGCCTGATAGGAACTATTAGTACACACGAAATGCAGTTTTTTCAAAAATGACCGTTGATGTTTTGAAACCTGTAACTACCGTCGCTTCACGATTTTATCAACTACGAACTACCCTCGCTTCACGAGAGAGTATGACCGTTAAGCGGGATTATTTAAATTGGCTTGCTTTTTAGATTGCCTGACTTAAAAAAGAGGTTATCAATTCGACATGTATGTATGTACTCGTTTATGATATTAATTCAAAATATCAAAACAGAAAGGCAATCTATTAGCTTTAAGGCATAATTCTTTAGAGATCTATGAATATATTTAAAAGTTTTTAAATATATTCGATATCGCATTTTTTAAATTGAGTATTGCAACTTTATGAAGACAGTCAGCTAAATGTATACAGTCGTATTATTTTCTTATTACTTTTATTTGACAACCGATTCGTCATAACACCATACCCCAAGCTATAATATACATACATTTTGTTGTCAATATATCTTACCGTAACTGGTTTACTTCACGTACTGTATGTATGCAAGAGTGTCAAAAGAAAGTCAGACTACGATGGAGTTGAACTAAAAAGTTAGAACTAACTTCCTAATCTAATGGCGATCGTAACCAAAAGTAACAGTTACTTGTCACCGTTATTCATATCGCACCTGAGATATTCATACATTTTATTTTAGTGCACATAACTAACTTACTTAGCATGCTTTTTTGAACTAGATATCTCCGCGGCTACGCCCATGTGGTCAATAAAAAAAACCGATAATTTTTTAATGTGATCGAATTTAGAATCACACGTCATATCGTTATGGCTTGTAATGCTCGATAGCGCTTATTTTAGGAAAATCTGTTTTCGCCGCGATAACCGTTTTTCTGTGTAAATAAAAAAAAATACAATTAAAATAACAACTTAAACTATATATAATAGACTTGCAAGCGCGGGGCAACAATGAAAAAAGAGAAGCGGGGTAACTATCGGGGTCATTATAGACCCCAAGCACACTAACAACATTGTATAGAAATGGAGAAAAATAAAGAGAAGAACTGGATCTCAAGCTCTCAATGTTACGCGTCGTTTCTCCATTTTGACGTTAAGTACAAACAAACATACTTTTGCATTTATAATATAGTAGAATAGCGTGATGTAGATATTCAAAATTATCCCGTACTAAATTGCCGCAGGCCAATTATTTTGTGCCGAAATTAAAATCCAATTTACATGCCATTGCTAACTAAAATTATGTCGAATCTTTAGTGTTACTTTATTTCAGAACGTGAATTTATTCTAATGCATATTTATGTTATTCATGCTAAGGTGAGCTTTTGGGTTCGTCATAAAATAAAATGAAAATTATAGATGATGTATTCAACAATTTATGTGAAAGATTTTTATTAGTTCTCTGTTTAAAGGTGTTTTGTTGTACATATCAATCACGAGACAACAGGCTTTTCTGTACCACATTATATACGACAATATTTTTTCATATAGGTGCTTCAGTTTCCCGTAGATAAGATACAAAAAAAACAAAAATATTTCCTTATAACGCTAAGTGCAAAATGCAAAATTCTCACAAGTGCAGGCCTCTAAGAGTTTGGAGTGTGAGTTGTCGATAGAATTCATGACTAGACACTGTCAATAACCCGTTCCAGTAATCTAGCTAGCCAATTTATATGTAATAGACTTCGTGCGTGTCTTACTAAGGAATGCTTTACGTAACTAGTCGTTACTAGCTCCTAATGCCGTGGACTGGGTTATAAACTTACTGGCAGACACGACGAACTTTGCACTTAGTATTAATAAATATTATGCTTGTTCCGGAATTTTTAATATATATTTTACTATTTGAATTTTTTTTGTTAGTTACTAGTGTCTTTGTATGCGTGGTTAGTTGGTGAAAGCTGGTAGCGTATGTTTTATTCCAGACTGAAATCTATTTCTGTGCGTGATTTCATTCGTTCAGTTAACAAATCTATTTTGCTCCCTCCCACCAACCTAAGACAAAAGTTGCGGACGTGTCTCTTACATGACAGTGACAGTCTAGCTACCAGGTACTCCAGCAGAAGATTAGGTTTTCTAACGGCACTTTTCCAAAATAAACGGAAAAATGGCGGAGAAGCCGGTGATAAAACATAATTTCTTGTTTTTCCGTGTTATGTCCTTGTACTTCTAAGGTAATCATATATTTATCAAATGCCAATCTGCTGCTAGTATAAAACAACTTCTACAAATATCAAATATACTTTCTTAAACCGGTCCGAGTATAACATTTGTGTTACTTAAAACATAAAGCATGCTATGTTCTCTTTTTCTCGAGAATACGTTAATGTACCTGAGATATTTTTATAATATTACAACTTACAAACACGTTAGTAAACGTTTTCTCAGAAAGCCAGAGTGCCTCTACTTCAGATAATACTAAGTCTATTCGCTTTTGACCGCACGCGTAAGCTTTGTTTATAACGACAGCAATAGGTCCTAGGTTTGATTTCTAAACAAAGATAAACTTCATAATGTGAGAAGAAATATTTATTATTAACATAAAGTACTGCCTCGGTCACAAAATCAAACCTGGGACTACTCCACAGTCAATAGTAACTAACTAGGCTACAAGACATTTCAAGCACTAAATAAATTGTAAAAGAAGAAACTGCAACAAACAGAAGGTACATACTCAATGTGATAAATTACAAAGACGGTTTCAAAGTTTTAATGGTACAATTATTTTACAAAATTTTGTTTAAAATGATTGGACAGTTCTGAACGCGTAAACTCGTGTCGAGGGGCCCTTCAGGCCAAAGGCCCCAATGCCACCCTATAGTTATGCCACTGTACATAGTACCCTTTCCGTACCTACGCGTTTGTATCCACTTTAATATTAGTTCTAAATAACGTCAAGATACCATAAAGTGGCCATTTTTAATCTTTATCTGTGTGATATTCCTGGTGAAATAATCGGTTATTTTAAACTCGGGACGGGAGCCATGTTTGTTGAGTCCAAGATCAAAACTCTGAATAATCTATTAAATATCGATACTGCGCGATTAGTTTTATCTGAACACACAAAATAGGTTGAATCAAATATTTTTTACCGTTTGATAGTGACGCCTGTCGATTAGGACTGTTGTACAGTAACGGAAAAGATTTGTAAATGCTAAGCCTTCAATAAATTGGTCGTGATCTGAATGTAATAAATAATAATTTATTTAACTAGGCAAAAACGAATTCTTATTATAACTTCGCTGTGTCTCTGACTGGTCGTCTTTCACAAGACTAATAATGGCATGGACAATTGACATATGTATAGAATATAAAATATGGTGTTCTAGAAAACAACTTTACTTAGAAAGTTACGGCTTTTCGGGTGAAATAAACGCGTAGTAATTAAATTTTGGAAAGATTGCAAAGGTTGCACCACGTTCTTCTACAAATAGGTAAGAAATTTTTGGTTATTATTTTAGTGCGGTGTAGTTAATATTGGATATAGTTATAATGTCTTACACTAGATGGCGTTGCGGCGAGTGTCGCTCGGTTTAGTAGGTACCATATTTATTATTTAACGCACGTAAAGAATGTGTTAAGTGCTTAATATAAGAATCTTTAAAGTTAACATATAAACATTACAAAATTACCGCTTAAAGTGTGTGTTTAACTTTCGCCCTCGAGGTTCTTCATATTTGCATAGGCTTAGTGATACCTGAATATTATTTATCTTTCGATAAAAATGTCGGCTACGCGGAAAACATGATTTTTTGAAGACCTACTTGATTTACATAAACTTGAATTTTAACAAATCAGTCAATTTTGTTATGTGTACGTTTTAAAACGGCTATAGGCTGGTGAAGTAACTCTATTAAAATTATAATAAGTATTTATACAACTATATTTGAAGCGCTCTTAGTCCGGTGGTTTGTGTCGATCGGAAATGCTAAGGTTGCTTAAGGAACGGCGTGGTCATAAGTTGATGGGTGACCGCTAATAGCAAAATCTTTTCGAACTTACCGTGCTTCAGAGGGCACAGAAAACCGCTGACTCCGATTGTTATTAGATAGCAGTCGTTAAGCTTTGTGGAAAGCCAAAGCACTTTCGACATTTGTAGTCGCCAATTCGCACTGGAGCAACATGGTGGAGCGCTAAGCCTCTCATGATATAAGGAGAGACCCGTCCTTAGTAGTGGTCTACTAATGCGTTTAAATCTAAAAGGTTAGAAAGTGAGAGAAAGATAACATAGAACTAGTTTCATGCGTCGGTACTCTGCTTTTCGATACAGTCTGAATACAACCTTACGTCGTTGTTAATAAGGTTAAAGATGGATAAGAGAGTATTCTACACGTACTCGTAGAGCATGGTGTACGGCCATGAACTTCCTGTGCTTTGCCTATGGTACGTGTTGATTGTACTGATTTTGGAACTAAATGAACCGGAACTGATATGCAAATTCCACATATTCATATTAAATAAATTGGTGGATTATGGAGCATTATCTGAGCAGCGATACCTACCTACTTTTTTAACGATATACGTATGTATATCTATGTAACTATGCCAGTTTATTGTGTATATTATGCCAGTATATTTTGTAGATTATGCCAGTTTATTATGTATATTATGCCAGTTTATAATGTATAATATATTATCATATATATCAATATGTATTTAATATACATTTAAAAATATGTAGGTGAAAGTTAATAGATGAAGTTAACAAGTCAGCAAAGAAAAAATTAAGGGGAATTAATTCATACACGGATTTAAATTTGAGAACTAATAAGTTCTTTTGAGAATTAATTTTAGGAGAGTCGTTACTTTTATTAGGTACAATCTGCTTTATTGAAGTCACTTTATAAATACTAGCTTATACATTCAATATATAACTAGTATACCCTGTATCGTTGGTGGCATGGAATATGACATTTATGGCCCGAGAATAAACGCTCATCTGTCACAGAAATGCACGCGAGAATAGAACCCGTTGCGACTTATTGCAGGATCCCAACCTGTAGTCTTAGGCTACAGAGCAGTACTAAATACAGCTCCAAACAGATACAAAAGAATAAAATAAAATGTACCGAGATTGCCTACTGGTCCAGCTCGAGCATTGAACCCATCTCATTACGTACCAATTAGGCACTGTATACTAAAACAGGGCGGGAGGCCGTATCTCTATTTCTCATGTGCGAGTGAAATTCCGTAGTCATTTGACGCCAGCGTGTAACCTTAGTTATCCACTGCACCACGCCGTAAGTAAATATGTACAGAGATTGAGAAATGTTTTGAAAGCCCAAGGAAAATAGGGTTCGAATAAATAGATGAAATTAACAGCAACAATGAAGGCGATACATACACGGAGTACATACACGGATTTTTATTTAAAGACCAATAAGACTTTTTAAGAATTAATTTGAGGAGAGTCGTTACATTTATTAGATAACCTTAGTTGCAGCGTGTAACCTTAGTTATCCACTGCACCACGCCGTGAGTAAATATGTACAGAGATTGAGAAATGTTTTGAAAGCCCAAGGAAATAGAATCGAATCAAACTTTCGTGTTACGGAGATCCGCTCTGTGATCGAGTCATATATAATATGTATTTGAACGCTTTGTTTGTGTACGTGTCAAACGTACGTGTTACGTAATGTGTATTTATTTATTAGTGCGACCAATACCTTAGACATCATCGCCTATTACCATCAGGTGGGATACATATCAAGCATCAGCTTATAACATAAAAAAAGATTTTATTTATTTATATGGAGGCTGAAATAGAAGAAGATAGTGTTAGTACCGACGTAGGCTACAAAGAACATAGGCTACCTTTGTTGCCAAAAGGAGTCGTTATTTAAAATTGGGAATAAAATTTTTATGGAAGTTCGTCGTCGTCGAACGTAGCATTTTTATTTATGCACATGGTCAAAAATAAATATATAACTATTTCACTATATCGCGGAAAAAGCTATTAACATATAAATATAGAAAACGAAGTAATAGTGCATCTTTTTCATTTGGATTTCTTGTAGAATTTGTCGAGAAAGTAAGTAACTAAAAGACGCAATACAAACAATGATAAATATAAATAAGGAAATATTTTAGGTATGAATCCCTGAAATATGAATACATGGGTCTTATTATAAACGAGGTGAGAATAGCCAATAATAATGCGTTCAAATTTATGTTCATCGTAAACCCGTTATTGAGTGTTGCGCTGAGGTTTTCCCAGGTATCGAAAAGGCTCCATTCCTTCGATATTAACAGTTTATTGATGCGTCCATCTTGTTCAGTTTCATAGGAATTCAGTTTCATAGGCCAAGGCGTTGCCATGTTAATAACGATGTTATTTTTTTATATATAAACCAATTTGGAAGTAACGGAGCAAAATTATATGTTTTTTTTTTGTACTTCAATTATGTTGTTAAAGTCTGAGATTAATGTCGACTTAACGCAAATTTATAAAGCGAATGTTTCAGAGCACCGCTTAAGACACAAGTTCTGGTTAATTAAACTTATAAGTCGAGTCCACGCTTCAACATACGTTCAATTTTCCGTTTACGAAAGAACCGCGCAAACGCAACGTGATTTCTTGCAGAATTCTTTAGATTTTTTTATATGCCTTTGGACTTGCAAGACTTCGCACGCAAGCCTTGGCGCCAGACACACCGCATGATATCGTTCTTTGGCACAATAATAAAACCTTATATCTTTCGCTAGCCTCTATCCGTGCCATTTTAAGTTCATACTCGCAACGCAATTGCAAGAATGCTGTGCACTTTTTTTGATCTATTTTTCAAACAGTCGATATCGTGCAGAGATTGTATGCGCCAGACAGACATACGTTATTTGTTTCTATCTGTAAGGTATACTCCAATTTAAATGTTTTTAAACTCACGATATTGCTAGAGGGCTGCATCGGCACCTCAGGAGTGTGTGCTTAAAGGAATAAGGAATAATCATTATAAAATGATTAAAATCACGACTTATTTGGAATAGAAAATACGTTTGCGAATTTGCGAATACGGTTGCTTTTATTGTCTACATATTTGGCTCTAGAAATCTGAAAATATCATAGTTACGATTGTTCAGATAACTTGTGAATCTCGCAGAAGATATTTTTAGAATCCTTTTATATATTATTCGGCCTGTGGGTGAGTTCTGGTAAGGCGTAAGTAATCAAATAATTTGCTTAATAATCTCGTGTTTCGTATTTACATAAGTCATTTTGTAATTAAACACTCCAGTATTGTGCCGGTTCTTATTAGCCAATGTGCTACCAAAACTTGAGGTTGTCTGTAATTTTATTGCGGTTTGTAGTTCAGTATAGACTGTCAATATTAATTTCGCTTTCGACATTCTATATGCGTCTATTCTAATGGGTTTCGTAACACATTGTGGTTAAAATTTGTGTTGTGCCTGGTACCCTTCTCCATACTTAGCTAAGATGTATGCCCTAGGTCCTAATAGACCTAGGCCTATGACCGTGACTAAAACATGGCAGGTAGGGGGCGCAGCTGCCACCTACCGGAATCCGAGTAGTGTAACTTTAGCTGTCAAAAAGTACTTCCTTAATTACGCATTAAAACCGCTTTAACCCTTCTGGGTCCTCCTAATATTCCCCTGGGTCAAAAGCCAAATCGCTCCTGTAGGTATAACTGTAGGTAGGTAGGCTCCTGCATAAGGCAGGTTTTTGAGGTGACATTTTTATTTGGGAACCGATTTAAATAAAACAACAGCACAGACAAAAGTATTTAAGGAACAAAACCGTACCAAAAATGAGATCAGTCACATTCAAAACCCTATCAATTCTGTTATTGTAATAAATTAATGATATACTAGCATCTAATATTAGATGGAGTCTTTATTTCGGCTTTTTGTATCGAAAATTACAGCCTCGGCGTGATGAGTATCCATAGGGTTATATTATCTCCTCCAACGCAGAGACTGAGGGATTCAAAACCTCTGAGGAACGGAGAAGAAAACTATAATTTGTAATTTTATGCTGATAAACCTACGAAGAACTGATGGAGGGAATTAAACCATGTTTAACGGCTTTCGTTCCCGTTTGTTAAGTTTATATATGTTGTACATATAAAAATCTCTGTTTATTTGTCCGCTATAAACTCTGAAGTTGTAGGAGAAATAGCACTGATGTCTTTAGCAACTTTGTCTGTAATTTTTTTTTAAAGATTTTGGTTCCAAAATTATTTTTATCGGATACATGGGTGATGAGTTGAGCGTATCAACGCGCGCCGAGTACATCTATGTATTAAAGGAATGAGTTTCAATACGATTTTGTACCAGTAACATAGATAAAGGAACGGCTATCAGAAGTATTCGAGTTAGGGCATTAATTATTTCTGCTCCTGTTTTGGTCTGGGTTATCTAACTACAGGGGAATTTGAACGTCTACTGTAATATAAGCTTATATAGTATAAGCGTTCTTTTTAAATATGTATTATAAAATATAATTATTGAGAATTCATTCAAATTTTGAAATAACATGAGAAATTGCCATTTATGTTTTGTTATTATGAAACTGAATAATTCCTGATGTACAAATTGACAAATGGTAAAAATTCCATTATAAATTTGCACCGACTGTAGATAGCGATAGTATATATAATTATATACTAAAGTCATATAGTAAAATTAAATACTAAAATTATATACTAAAGTTATATACTAAAATTATTATTAAGGTAATGAAATTAATTAATAACGTTATTATTTATAACCTTTATGGTAACTTTAATAATATCAGAGCAATTAAAATATCACTTTATTTAAAATAGAATAGAAATGCTTTTTAGGCGGCTACAAAACGAGAAAATTACTATCTTCATTACACCATGTTACTAAGAAATATTTTTTATTTAACACACATACATTAAATAATTAAAACTCTTTATATTACGTAACAAAAACATAACTAAGTGATGTTGTTAACTGCGGAGGCCCTTACAAAACCGACCGCAAAGGCGCGATCAAAAGCTATTAAAAATGTGTGTTGGTTGTCTTTTTATTTGTAGGGCCACCGCGCGGCTACAAATTGGTAAGGGCCAAACACGGGCTGCTCACGCACGGTTGTCTTTTTACTTATTTTCGATGTATACCTTGTTTTGTCTCGGCCTCGGAGCGGTTTCAAGGTCACGTTGACGACGACCTGACTTGGATTATTTATTTACGCGGTTTAAACCAAAAAATGTTATGCTTACCTACTAAGGTAATACATAGATTCCTAGTATGTCTAGAATGTGATTTAATATGAGAAGAACGTTTGCACCTTTGAAGATTTTGTAGTAAATTTAGAAGCCTTCGACCCATTAATGGCCCACTACTGAGCATGTGTCTCCTCATTAAGATGCCTAGAGTATACTTCACCACGATGCTCCAGTCCGACGAAGAGTCAGAACTTTTTGAGCCGGCCATAGGTCATGAAATACTTATATCATCGTCTTTCTAAATTATTTGATAATTTAGATGTTTGATATATTCATAATGGCCGTTTTGTAAAATTTAAAATAGACTATGCCATAATTATTCAGTCGTATTATTTGGTCTGCACGAGAAACTATTTAGTATTCTTAGTTAAGCTTATAACACAACGAAATGCTAATTTTCAATATTAAAATGACATTAGCACTTGGCGTTTCAGCATCGTTCAAGGACTGGCAATGTAAACGAAATTTCTGCTAATATTTATAAGTAATATTAGAGAATTTGAAAATAATCGCGGAAGCGCTTTTGTGTCCTTTTTCAAGGTAAAACGCTACTCGGTTTTTCGTTCCTTATCTCTACAATTTTCAGTTCAATTATTATTACAATTCAACAATTTCAAAATAGTTTTTATGCAAATATCACACGTAATAAAAAGTAACAATAAGTCCCTAAAATCTCCCGCCCTAGGCTGAAGTATACTCAACCTGCTGGAAAATGTGATTACCGTCGGCTATAGAGAATAGATATATGTATGTAGTTACCAGGATTGTCAACAACCCTTTACCGACTAAGAACATAAAGGTTAATTCGCTTTTTGCGAAAACAAGTATATACTTCCGATGTCAGCATCGTACTCGAAAATTAATTACATATTTTAAAATAGAGTCTTATATATCATTATAATTTTAGGCTCATCTTTAAGGATCGTTGACTAAAGATAGGCTACAAGGCATTGCTTTATTCATACATTAAATTTCTTTATTTGTAACTTCATGGCAAGTTATACTAATCGATAAAAGCTGTTAAAAGTCCTAAAATATAAAGATACTGAAAATTGGTATTTTTTACTGTATATTATTGTATATATATAGAAGTGGTGATAGCCTAGTGGTTAAGAATTCGGCATCCTACACCGGATCCCGGTTCGAATGCCAGGGCGCGCACTCCTGACTTTTCGGAGGTATGTGCGTTTTAAACATTTAAATGTCACTCGCTATAGCGATGAAGGAAAACATCGTGAGGAAACCTGCATGCCGGGGAGTTTGCAAAACTCAAAGGTGTGTGAAGTCTGCCAATCCG
>DWJZ01003710.1:0-16532 GCA_018249125.1 Asbolis capucinus
CCCCGGTTGTTTCAAGGATGTACATCTCTCTCTTTTCATTTGTCTTATCCGCTCTTGCAAATGTTTGTGAAGTCGACCAATCCGCACCTGGCCAACGTGTTGGACATGGCCTGTACCCTTCACATTGTGAGTGGAGATTGCCCAGCAGTGGGACGGATTTGGGCTGCTTATAATAGTAATAAGATCACTTGTTATAATGACCTCTCTGCTCGTTTGCGTGATGTCTTTAAATAAAGCCATATATGTACATATGTAAAAAGTAAATATCTACTTCATACGAACACAGAAATATTCCCGTCAAAATTTATATATCATTTTCAACTTTAAGAGTCATTCGACTAACAATAGGGATAAAAATTGTATGTAAAAGACTTTTACATCTCCCGACCTGCGTACACACGTATCTGAAAAATTTCAGTTCGCAGTATTTTTTCTTATGATACATAATGTTTAAGTTACTAACGAATTTGCAATTTAAGCAACCATTAAAACACATTAAAACATATTACTGTGTGTGACAGGTTCTTCTTTTTCTTTAGTCATTCTTGTTCCCCATTCCTCTTTACTCATGTCCTGAAGCAGTATTTTATTGGTGTGTCTGGGATCAGCCGGGCTCATTTTATGAAAATCATTTCTTAAGTCGTTCGAATGTAGTCTATGTAGCTGTAATTGGTACTATACACATTTATATTACTTACGCTTCTTTATAACTTCATCTCTGTAGGAATACAGATGAAATTTCGTTGTCGAACGACTTTTGGAAAGATGTCACTGGGGTTTAGGAGAAAAACGATTGTAAATGTGAATACTAAATTGCACTTCAATGACAAAGTTAACGCTACCATATCCCTGCGACTAGTGAAATCCGCTGACAACTGTTGGTTCCGTTATTGACTGCTTCAGCGATGTACTCCTGTTTCCTTCTCTTCCCCAACCACACAAGATGTTCCCTTGTTTCTTTCTCTTCCTTAATTTTAAATATTTCTTTAATTTTAAATAATTTGTCGATGTAGTTAGATTGATAATAATGCATGTTATATGCACTTAAAACTGAGGCAGCATTAAACTTAAAAAAATTGTTGCATTTTAAATAAATAAATTCCTCGGGTGTGTATTCCTTTTATTCTTTTCTTCCTCGTTGCTAGGGCGTTAGATAGTCTGGTGTTGTCCAGGTAACCCCTTACCATCAGGTGATTGGTCTATTCAATTGCCTGCTTTTAACATAAAACAAATAGTAAGTTTTATTTGTACATTATAATCAAGATAGTAGGTTAAATAAACTAACTTTACGTTGGTGTTTTTAAACACAGTTTTACTAATATTTTCCACTTAGTCCACGATGTAATGTCACAAGTATATATTATTATTTTTTATCTGCATATAATTTACAATCTGTAGAAATGAAATGAAGTTATTATTAATTTCTTCCCCGATAATGAATGCGGCGCAAAGTGGAGCAGTGAAAGCCATTTTGAAGTTCTTTGTGTACGAATGTAGTATGACTGTACCTAACATTTGTTTAGTTAATTCTTTGCACATTGGTTTCTTTCTTTTTTGGTTTACGTTCCCAATTGAGTATATTACAAGTTTTGTGTTATAAGGACCTATCATTTAACTCGTAAAATTAAACAGTTAAAATTCTTAAAGAATGTATGGCTACATGTAGCGCCACCTAGTGCTGGAGCCGCTAGACCGTCGTCTCGTTTTGTATTGTTAGCACATTAGACTAATCGATCTTATGTTAAATACCGCGAGTACCTAACAATAGCATAGCTAATAATAGTAATGATCTATGATATTACTATTTGCGGTATATTATTTTGAATCTTTTTGTGGTTACCGCTTGTTTTAACTGTCTTTTTGAAAGTAATATGTTACAAGAGACTTCAAGTTGATTAAGAAGGTTCATTATGACTCAAAGTAACAAAAAACGAGGTTTATTAAAAATATTTAAAAACACAAGCTTTAATTATAGATCTATAATACAAAGAAACACACAAAATTTCATAAATGTATGCTTGTCATAAAAATGCATTATCATCAGGATGAAAATTTTATGCAACTTTCCGTTCCTTAGTGTAAGAGTAAGTGGGTCTAATTAAGCGTGCAAGAGTTGACCTGCAAATGTATATACAAATATACTAACATAAGTATATATAAAAGCTTGTAAAAATCAAATCTCATACCATCACTCATCTCATCTCCAAAAATAAGGGCTTTGCAGCCAGCTATCCTCAAGCAATGGATCAGCTGGTCCCCTCGTATGTTAGTATTGACCAGGGCAGTAGTCACCCTAACTTTGGCCAGGCCCAGCCATATGAAGACGTACTCTGGCTGCGTTTCCATGAACAGAGCTATCACTTCACCACTCTTGAAACCCTGGTGTTTAAAGTACCAGGAGATACGGTTACTGAATTCGTCACCCTGCAAACGAAAGAAACAGTAGTATACATACTAATATACTATTATATAGAAGAAAGATTTGATTGTTGATTTGAGGAGAAAAGACTCTGAAACTACTGGGCTGATTCGAAAAATTCTTTTACCATTAGAATTCTACATCCTTTACGTAGGCTATATATATAAAATCAAATAAAAAACCAACTTCAAACATTAATCTAAAAAAAACACATAATTTCTCATCAATACAAATTAATCAAACTCAAATACAAAGTAACTGCCGTAAATCGTTGAGGAGTTTCCTCGTCTTCAACTCCATCATCAGATCGAATCCAGACCTTCAGTTAATTTAAATTGTACTGCTTTCAAATACTTAATTAAAAAAAATAACAAACGCATTAGTCGCCCTACAATTTTTGAAAGCTCCTATCAATTTCTCTAGAATACCATCATCAGATCCTGGTCTCTTTATCATGGAACCACCTTTGAAGTATGTTCTTTCCAATAAAAGACCATAAACGAAGAAGTCATCCCCGAACACATAAAAAATATATATGCATATGGTCGAATTGAGAAGTACCCTATTATTATTTAAAACTTTATTGTCAACCTCGAACTGGGGTTACAATGGACGGACTTAATGCCTAAAGGCATTCTCTGCCAGTCAACCCTTGGAGAAGGCGAGCAATTGTATTGCACTGGCTACGACTACGTTGACAAAGATATTATCATTTTATTACTTGTCAAAGGTTGAAGACTTTCTTTTGGATTATAGATAGAAAAGACTATTGACAGCGATAGTTTGGGCTATTATTAACTGGAATCTCGCTGTTAGCAAGTTTTGATTGTCACAAACAGACACCTGTCTTGGTTGAGCTCTAACTATTGATGCAACACCATATTTCAAGTGAGCTGGTATGCATCGAGCCACATTTTTGTTGTTGACCAACATCTCGTTGTATTACTGATCTAAGGCAGTACTAAGAAGAAAAATAACGGTAAGATGAGGGTAATGCCCTACCTTACCTTACCTAATGAATTGTTACCTAATGATGAATAATTTTAAATATTTAACGGGTGCCGTAAAGCTAGGTCGAAATATCCTTATTATATAATCGTGAGTACATTATAAGTTTAAAAAATCTTTATTATCCACTATGGAAGAATAAATTCATACCTGACGGAAGGTGAGTGACCTGTCACCCATGATGAAGGCCTTCTTTTCGGGAGACCTCTTGGCCACTCCTGCCCATCTGGTGACCACGGTGACCCCACGCTGCTCCCACAGCCATATCTTGACAATCGTCGTTATCAATACTTTAAAACCACTGAAAACAATGCATTGAAGTGTCTATCAAATTTAAAATTACCGACAGTGACTTTGGCCGGCTAGCCGTCCAACCGATTAGTCGGTTGGGTAGTCCTCATATGAATTTTACATACATTTTTTACATATGACAAATTTTACATACATTTGATATATATCAGGGGAATTAAATTAATATAAAGACTTGAAACAAGTTAAGGTACACACAAAATAACAAGCCGGTAGTCAGCGCTCTCTGCCAGCTAGTCACCGACTGTTATAATGGCCGGATAGTCGGCTTTACCGACTAGTCGGCACATCGCTTAAAATTACATCTCACCCACACAAGAATGTCTCTTTGTGCATTTGTATGTGTGTATCGTATTCGTTAGGTCAGTTGGTTTTATAGCTACCTTAAGTCACGATTCAACTAAATCGTAACAGTATCCAATATAAGGTAAATTGTTCTTATGTTGTACCAGGATTAATTGACAGGCCGGTTTATCTAGTGGTTAGTGAACCTGACTGCTACGTCGAAGGTCGTGGGTTCGATTCACACCCAGGACAAACTTTTCTGTGATGAACAGGAATGTTTGTTTCGTGTGTCTGGGTATAAATATATATAAAAGTATATACCTATATATGTATATGTATATGGTATCCAGATAATTGATATAATATATATATATATATATATATATATATATATATATGTTTTTCATATCATATATATTTATATATATTATCAATTGTCTAATCACCATAGTACTAACTAACGCTTAGTTTGACATCTGACGGCTGTGTATGAGTTGTCCAAAGACATTTATTTATTTATTTTGATTATTACAATATTATTCCATGGCTTCAAAGTAAAACCTAAACGTAGCAAGTGCATCTGAATCATCAGATCACGAACTAGTCAATAAACCCACAAATAATCTGCTTCCATATCAATGGAACAACAGAACTGACACTGGGTCTTGAATAGAGTCCATAATAGACTTCACCTTCATGATAGAAGGGTCGCGAGAACCAAGGTCCACGAGCGTACAATAGAGTAATCTGCTGCGTCCGGCCGATGATAGTGGAATATTTGGGACCGAGGATCAGAACGACTCTTGTTTTACCATATATGGATCAAAGTCGTTCAAGTTCAGAAGTTGTTCGATTGCAATTCAGTTGGAATTTGGTATTCTCATTTATATTAACCTCCCTCTAATAGATGTTTAACTTTATATGCTCTGAATACAGTTGATATTTTGTTGAGGTACGACTATCGGATCGATGTTGTTGGGCAGTTGAAAGCCGATTGCGAATGTTAATACCAAATAGCGCTTCAAAGCAAAGCGCTACGATATCGAAACGACTTGAGAAACGAGAATCTATCAAACGAAAAGTTGGATAAGGTAACGCAACGTGTGACGAAAAATACCAAAAAAACCTTAATATCGAGAATGCTGCGGAAATAACTGACAATACAGAAACGTGATATACTAGTTTTATACATGACATCAATATCTACAAATAAGTCTGCGACATCAATGTCCAATAGTTACAATTATGTCACAATAACTACTTTTTTCTGGTAATTGGTTCTTCAAGCGAAGCGAGCTCGGTTTCTAGTCATTAATATTCATATTATACACCTCAATACATTTAGAATTACCGTCGCTTTAATACATAATATAATATCGTGGTCAATAAAGACAAATAAATAAACACTAGGCAGACTGGCCTGTCGGTCTAGTGGTTATTGAACCTGACTGCTACACTAGAGGTCGTGGGTTCGATTCCCACCCAGGTCAAAGTTCTGTGACGAGCAGGAATGTTGTTCTGTGTGTCTGGGTGTGTAATAGAAATATCTATTTAAGTATGTATGTAAAAGTATATATGTATGTTTATCAGATCTGATCACCATAGTACAAGCTAACGCTTAGTTTGGGGTCAGATGGCCGTGTGTGAGTTGTCCAAAGATTCCATCTGATGGTAAACGGCGATCTGGTCTTATATGATAAAGCGCACTAATTTAGTAATAGCCTATTTACTTCAAAACAAATTGTAATCGAACGAAAACGCTGACGCTGGTAACTTATTTCAGTCCTTCGCGGTACGTATAATGAAAAAGGACGCAAAGCGCGACGTTTGCCCTGACAGCATGTCTACGTCGAAAGGATAGATGCCCGCAGTACGTCGACTCGTTCGATGGAACGAGAACGGGGTAATTAAATCGTGCAATTCGTGCGCACACTCCAAAATTGAGAAGTATTCTATGATATGGCTTAGGTCTGGTGAAAAAACAACCTTTGACCCAGGTAAATAATGCTATAACAATCATCCAATGATCCCGACACCTCCTGCGGCAAATGGCCGACTTCCGCCGTTCATTGGCAGCATATTTGTGACTAGTCTTGCCCCACTTATGGCCATTTGAGCTGGTTACATAAAGCACGTGTTGCCTGGCTTCATTCGATTGTAACCGATCCAAAAACTTAACCAATAGCGGACGTGGTGTATACGAGGATGTGTGAGGGCTAGTGGCAAAAAAAATAGCGCGTAGCCGTTGGTACTGGTTGTTATCGTTAGATATTAATCGTCAATCTGCATTAGGGCAGTATGGTGGAGTATACTCTAGGCCTCCTTGGCATTAGATGAGACCCATGCTCAATAGTGGGCCATCAATAAGTTGAAACCAAAATTATATGAAGATATTACGGCCTTACGTAGACGAAATACTTTCCACGTAACTGAGGACTCATCATCTCAAGCCATCATCATCTGAATGAGAAGTTTAAGGCCATAGTCCACCACGCTGGCCAAGTGCGGATTGGCAGACTTTACACACCTTTGAGTTTTACAAACTCCCCGGCGTGCAGGTTTCCTTCACCGTTATAACGAGTGACATTTAAATGCTTAAAACGCACATAACTCAAAAAATCAGAAGTGCCCTGGGATACGAACCCGGACCCCCCGAGTAGGAGACCGAATTCTTAACCACTAGGCAATCACCGCCTAACTTATCCTACCAATATTATAAATACGGAAGTTTGTGAGGATGGCTGGTTGTTTCTTAATCGTACACGCAAAGGCTACTGAACAGATCAGAATGAAATTTGGTACAGGGATAGATTATAATCTGGAATAACACATAATTACTTTTTTTCAAAGTAAAATGCGTGCGAAGCCGCGGGCGGATCCTAATAACTTGATTATTTTTTTCTAAATTAAAAAATTTTGCACCTAGTAATCTATATATACAATATCGACTCCATAGCTTCGTGTTCTCGTCTACGGTTCATATAGCAAGGCGTTACGTTAGATGGAGTTAGCACGCTATTCTTGTATTACCACGAGCTGCGCTCATGGCTCCGTGGCTTGTGAGAATCGCGAGCGATCACGCAAGTTAAGCGCTGATGAGCGCAGTTTAATAAAATCATTGCAGAGTTAGTCTTGTATAAGGTGTTTTTTTAATGCCGTCGCTTTGGTTTAGTGACGGTACTTAAATTATTTTTTGAAGCGTTCATAGTCTCGGTGACTTGCATCGATCTTAAGTGATCAACGAAGTAACTGTGCTCGAGGTCAGTAAGAGCGTGAGTGACCCCTAGAGGTGCAAAAATCTTGAGTACTTCCGTGCTTCGGAGGGTACGTATAGCTGTTGGTCCCGGTTTTAATCGTTAACCCATCTCGGACACTTGGATCTGGATAACATAAAAATTCAGATACTTACGAGTATCTTGGCCACTAACCTTTCCACCCTTCGCATTGGAGCATCCTGGTGGAGTCTTCTAGGCCTCCTAGTTATAAGGAACCCATGCTCACTATTAGACCATTTATGGGTCGGAGTTAAGGATTACACGACAAAAATACATTTATTAAAAAAATATATTTGTATAAAATTTATTTAAAAACTACATTTTATAATATTTATTTAAATAATACATCTATTTAAAATTTATTCAAAAAATACATTATTTTAATTGATTAAAAATTATTTATTATTAATTTATAATTATTTAATATCTTTTTTTTGTTTTTTTCCGATATTTTCATCATACTCTTTGTGATGATTTTTGGTATTTTTGGCTTCTCTGACCCCGGGTGCTGAAGCATGCTCCAACTTCCTGCTTGAAGAATACCACTTGAACCTCCTGGCGATGCCTATGTCGTGTTAGTTCTCCTGATTAAAGCATAAATAATGTGGGTGCATCAGAGATAGATAAAAAAATATTTTTTTATTAATAAAATTAATTAACTATTAATGAAAATATCTGTGGATAATTCTGAGGCGGTATCGGTTGCTAGGCAACGATTGTTGATGTAATTATTTTAGAATTGTGGCTGATTTTAACGTATTAACGAATAATAAAATCAGTTATTGTAAATTGTTCTTCAGATATTGTAAGAATACTAGAAAAAGCAAATTAATAAAAGTTTAAATTTCTGTAAAAGGAAAACTCTAGTACACCTAGGCCCATCCTGTTATTTTCGATAATTAAACTTTAAATTTTTGGATTTTTTAACTGTCACTTGCAGAACACATTGTTTAAATATACATAGATTAGATAAGACTTCTTCCCTTTTATTAAAAAAAAATGGTAGGATATTTTTGTAAATAATTCAACCACATGTAATATTTCAACAGAGTATACAATAAAGACAAAAAAAAATACGATTTTATACAATGAAAAGAACAAAATTGTAAAACACATTTCCATGTAAAAATGAAATTGATTTCAAAAATGTCAATGAAATGTTTAATAATAAAATGATACAGTACATAGTATATATATATGTATATATGTATATATAGATATATGTATGTGTGTGTATATATGTATTTAGTTCAATAATTAAGTGCTTGACCACAATCCTGCCTGATGGTAAGCAACGATGTGGTGTGGGTGGTAAGGCGCACTAAGCCAGCAGTTTATTCACTCTTGATTTGAAGATATTTATATTGCAATCGAACGGGAACACTAACACGGATAGCCAATTCCAGTCCTATAACTTCAAAATCATCATGGCAGTTTCTATACCTGGCAAGGCACTGATCCAACTGTATGATGAACAGATTTGTACAGCAATAAATTTATAATTTGCTATGAAAGACGCGAGAAACTGAATTTTCAATAGCAATAATAACGTGAGTATAGAATAATTACTCTTCTTAGAAAGCTGTTCTCAGGTTAGTTTCTAGTACGAGGCCTATTGTTCCCGTATTGGTACAGAGTATTGATATCAGAGAACACATAATAAAGAAAAATACGTCTGCACTTCCGCTTATCCACCTGCCAGAGATCTCAGTGACGATTCAGTTAGATTTTTTAAATGTAGGTATATCTTTTATATGTGAGCAAGGTTTTTTTAATTTTTCCGCTAAAAATATTGCCGACATCAAATAAGCTGTAATATTTTTCAAACAATTTTTATTAAACGAAACATAAGTCCTTTGATTCTACTGCGAAAAATATTTTTTATACATAATTTTTTTTGTAATTCATTTAAAAAACAAACAAAAAGTACATACAAATTACTAACAGCAATATAATTTATTGAAAGAGACAAAAACGAACAAAAAAAAAAACAATTTTTTATAGAATGAAATCGGTAGAAAAATCTTTTTTATCCGGAATTTACGTACCATTTATTACAATCTCGAACTAATTTATTACAATGCTGTACAGGATAATATCATATAATAAAACATATGCCTCTGTGTTTAGCTACTCTACGGGACTAGGAGCGCAATGTTCGATTGATTGATACAATACAAGCCAGTGACGTCATCATGATTTCGTAATTAACGACCATATTATAGAACTCAATACAATCGTTATTACCGTCACTAGAAGAGAGAGATGAGAAGAGAATATTATCTTTTTCTAACAACTGTCTGACACCCTTTCTTGAGTCATGTTCTTGAGTCAAGTGTTTTTATGTGATAAGCAAGCAAACAAGCAGACGTGTCACCTGATGATACGTGATCACCGCCGCCCAAGGACGTTAATAACACCAGGCTGAGGAGTTACTAAACTCTTTGCCTGCCAGGAAGGAAGGAATAGACCCGGGTACGCAAAGCGAAAGAAACAAGGGACGCGCTATATTGCTAAAGCAACTGGTATCAATAACGACAGCAACTGGCCACCAGATACACCAAATACCACTTCAGGTGACAGAAGAAGAGTGGGGAGAAGGATGGATGAAAGACAGGGAGAAAAAGAGGAGGACTGGCCCTCAAGCCTCCCGCCGGCTGACTCAAGGATAAATATTTCAAAGTAGCTAAATGAAGAAATAAATTTTGAACTGATTTCAGTGACAAATTCAATTAGTCCAATATTCATTGCAACCTAAATTATCTCCAAAGCTGGGCTTCGATTCCCACCCACAATGTGTGGGATACCACGCTGGTCAAGTGCGAATTGGTACACGTTATACATCTCCAAGAACTTTAAGAGTAACTGTGGAGAGTGCAGGTTTCTTCACGAGTTTTCAGTCACCGGTAGAAGTGACCCTCAACTTCTTATACGCACATAATTGATAATGTGCGTGCAGGATTCGAACCCAGGTCTTCCTTTTCAGAGACAAATGTTCAAAACGACTACATAAATTAGTGTAAAGCGTCAATTAGTAAAATTATACACTAAAATTAGTAATAATTAACTGGGATTGTGAAGTATTCCACACTATCGCGTACGTTAAGAATACTAGGTTTAGTATTGGTACACCGTGAGCTGTTTGAGAACTTTTAACTGAACTAACTACATTATGTACATTCAGAATAACGAATTATAAAATTACGTCCTGTAATAAATCTGAACTACTGGTCAATAGATCGCACGGTGTCAATTATTAGGTCGATTAGCCTAATGTACTTCCAGAAAAAAGATGGAAGTTACTCGCATTTATATTATTCTATACATTAGTGTGTTGATTGTTAATTTTGTAGATATAAAAATATCGAAGTCACTAGAAATAATTAATTTTCAAGAGATATTCCAACTTTTATCCAAATTTTTTGGATGAATGAAGAATTTATTTTGAAATTTCTTATTACTAACAACGGCATTGTTACGTCAGGCAGGGAGAAAGCCCGGCGGCTTGTTTCAATTGCAAGCGATGGAAAATTTAAGCAACAGTAAGCACCGTCGGTAGGAACATGGGACACTGCTAGTGGAAAAAAAATTGCGCTTCCGTGCTTCAGAGGGTACATAAAGTCATCAGTCCCGGTTGTTATCACAAATCAATCGTTAAGCCATGTCGGAGATCTTTGGGACGTATAAAAACTTCCGACACTAGGTTTTGATACAAACCTCTCCACCAATGTCACAAAAATT
The DNA here is from genome assembly GCA_018249125.1 of Asbolis capucinus. Taxonomy (NCBI): domain Eukaryota; kingdom Metazoa; phylum Arthropoda; class Insecta; order Lepidoptera; family Hesperiidae; genus Asbolis; species Asbolis capucinus. The sequence continues at coordinate 11,038 of DWJZ01003710.1, forward strand.
CTGACGAATTCGACATACAATACAACAAACATACATACACTCAAAATCCCATTGCACTCCTGATGTAGTCAACCAGAAACCACTTCAAATAACATTTTAAAATGAATTATGAATTGATCAAAGACAATCAAACATGAATTTCACACTTCGACATAATGTATAATTTAAACAATTCGAGGGCATTCTCAACTCATAATTATACAGTTATTGTTATAATTGCAGGTGATAACGAAACGTCTCGATGCAACAGATTGACATGCAAATCACCTGCAATGATAATATGAGGCAGTTGATATAAACTCATTCACTAAATATACATAGATAAAATTCATTCACTAAATATAGATGAAACTCATTAAATAAATATAATTTGTATCGAATAAAATGCGATAAATAAAAGTGGCAGCGAAATTCATTCACTAAATGGAGACGTAACTTTTGGTCATTTAGTCAAATTGCTGTCAAATTTATTTACTCGTTATTAAACTTTAAAACTTATAATGTTATAAGTAAAAGGCTAATTTAATTCACAAATTTGATAAAGATGGAACTCATTCAATAAATTGTGATGAAACCCAAAGTCATTTCGTAACAGGAGGTGAAATAGCTTCAATCACAGATTATAAATGTATTAATGTTTAAATTGAACCCTTGGTGTAAATGTTTCTAAAAATTTTAACTCTCACCATACTGCAATAATAACAATACCTTTTTATAATTACCTATAATTAATTAATCAATAATTGTAACTTACATACAACGATTAAATTTCACAATACATTAATAATAGTCAACTAACACGTTTCTATTCTTCCAAAGGTTAATCAAGTTGTCTAGAAAAAATAAATGGACCGTAAATATATTTTTTATCTTCAATTTCCATAGACAGTCGACCATAAGTGGTTCCGCTTCGGTTCTGTTCGGAATAGATTTTAAAACTTGAAGTAAACTAGAAATTTTACAACGGAATAGATATTATCATTTTGCTCTCACAGCCTGGCTTGTTTAACTCGATCAAGTTACGTCATTATTTATCTATATATAAGTGGGATAGATATATCCTATTCATTGGTGGTGGACAGCAGGTGAATTATAAGTGTCCTGTGGCAGTGTCAAAAAAGTGGCTAAAATGCTTTGAACGCCTAATCCTATCCTGTTGCAACCGATAAACTTTAGTAAATATCAGAGGCCTTTGGGTATAAGAACTTTTGCCACTGAGGATAGTCTTCTTTCAATCATTCCCAGATTAAGGATTCTGCAGTATTGGGGCGGCCGTGAATGTAAACCCTAAATCCTTAGCTGGTAGACTGGGGTATCGTAAGTAGCGACTGGATTGAGTTGCTCGGTGGTTATTGCACCCCTGCTACGCTTTAGTGACACCCCCGTCTGGTGTTGTTGATGTCTATGGGCGGCGGTGACTCACCATCAGATGATCCGGAAGGAAATCGCTGGGTATGAATAAATTTATTTGTAATGAATAAATTGAAACCTTAGAGCATGTAGACCACACTGACAGATTGTGTTCCAAATATTTGTTCAAATAATTGTCCAAACATTTGTTCAAATAATTGTCCAAACGTTTGTACAAATAATTGTCCAAACATTTGTTCAAATAATTGTCCAAACGTTTGTTCAAATATTGGCCCAAATATTTGTTTACAGTTGCACCATATCGAGTTGTACGTATAATACCTTCATCAAACTACCGTTCGCCGGAAACAAGCCAATAGACAGCCCACGCATAATAACGACAAGCGGCCGTGCCCAATCTGATAGTGTTTACACGGACAAGAACATCACAACTTGTTTCAACTGTGTAATTGTCCTTTACGTGCGTTTCGAGTTAATTATTGTTTTACAAAGTTATAAAAGCGCTCATAGCGGAGTGGTGTGTGTTGGTAGTGTCAGGTCGGGTTAAGCAACAGCGGCACGAGGAAGCTCCTTCCAAAGTTAAGTCACTGACGAAATCGGCTCTGGGGCAGCATGGTGGAGTATGCTTCAGTGATTAAGAGAGGAAAGGACACCCATGTTCAGTAGTGGGCTAGTAATAGCTGAAGTCAAATACAGACCTAATATTTTAAATTCCCCTGAAATCCGTACTATTATAATAAATTTGTCTGTCTGTTTGTTACGCTTTCACGCCTAAACTACTGAAGCGATTTTGATAAAAATTAGTACAGAGATAGAGTTTACCTTGAGGAAGACTATAGGCTACCTTTTAATGCGAAAAATGGGAAAGAAGGGGTTAAAAGATGAAATGAATATTTACATGGAAAATCGTCATTTTTAAAGATAGGACTAGGGCAGCAGTTTGACCACCCACCACCAACGCGGACAAAATCGCGGGCAAAAGCTAGCAACCAATAAAAGGAGTTGGGAAATCTTTCCAATAGCCTAAAAAGAGATCAGCCACCTGATGGCATGTGACCACCATAGACGATGGGAAACGCCGGCAAAAGTAGCTTTTGATATCTTTTTAGAAGACTTAGTTAAGCCAGAAAGTTGATAACCAGCTCAACAACATCACTTCGAGTGTAACCAATAATTTCCTGGAGAAAGCCTCGGCATTGACTAGCATAAAAATAAATTTTAAATATTCTAATAAAGCTACAATTTTTTTTAACACCTTTTTTGAAACGCCACTCCATTTCTTCCTCAAAAAGATTAAGCCTAAAAGATGTTTATCATAGAGATATTTAATATTTCACACACATATTTAATTTTAACACAAAAATAAAGTTAAAATACAACTAATAAATGAGAAATTTTTGAGGACGGATGAATGTTTGTTACTTGTTAACGCAAAAACTACTCAACAGATTTGATTAAGATTTTGCAATGAGATAGATTACAGTCCAGAGGAAGACATGGACTTCTTTTCATCGACGTACCTACCGCGTAAGCGAAGCCACGGGCCGATACTAGTATACAAACGTATAATAATCGAATAATTGTACGTTACAACTCGCTAACTCGATAAATTTGTCTGAGAACAAAGTTGTTAGAAAGTTGCAAAGCACCACCACCACTGCACCGCGCCGGAGGACCGTAATTTTGCATTAAATGCACACATTTATCAATAAACCGACCTTTGGTTATCATTTGCCAACGCCGGTGTCTCGGAGTTATGTAGCGGAACCGACTTAAGGTACAAGTCGTACTGAAAAAGATAAGCGACGAAGATAGAAGTTGGTCTATACTAGTTTCTGCCTGCGGTTTTTCCCGCGTCATTAAAAGTTTGTGTGATTCCATATGCATTGAAACATAACATCTTAACATATTTAAGGGCATAACATCCCGGGGGAAAACACAATCGGGATAAAATCATGTTCATTTCCTGGAAGTGATCTATCTATGTACCAAGTTTCATTAAAATCCGTTCAACGGTTAGCATAGCCTAGCGTAATAAACCATTTGAAATTTCACTGTGGTAACGTGTTGGCGTGTAAGGAACCGAACACAGTCCACTCAAATGACCTTATAAATCACTTTACATTTTCTTCTCTGATCCGACTTCTAGTAGTATTATTGATCATTAAATAGAACACGTACCTAAAGTCGAGATTAACAATTAAAAAAAGATGGTTCAACAAGGTATATGATAAATTTTATCAGATAGTCACGCGAGCAGAGTATAGCAGGGAATAAAATACAGCAGTATGTCATTAATTAACGCCATAAAATAATAACAGTTTTTAATGTAAGCTGGTTTTTAAGTTAAGTGTTTAATGATTTGCTAAGTTGTCTTGATTCGGTGCGCGAAGTTGAGAGGGAAGAGTATGAAAGGAGTTAAAGATGACGAGTATTTTGTTAAATATTAATTTATAAGATTTGACAGGCCGGTTGGTCTAGTGGTTAGTGAATCTGACTACTACACCGGAGGTCGTGGGTTCGATTCCTAACCAGGTCAAACTTTTCTGTGATGAGCAGAAATGTTTTTTCTGTGTGTCTGGGTGTGTAATAAAAATATCTTTTTAAGTATGTATTTAAAAGTATATACATATGTATGTATGTTTATCAGTTGTCTGATCACCATAGCACAAGCTAACGCTTAGTTTAGGGTCAGATGGCCTTGTGTGAGTTGTCCAAATATATATATATATATATATGTACAATGGAATCTTAGGTATAACACGGGCTATATAATAACTATTTTTCGTGGTGAGCGGTTTTCCCATTGGCAGCAAGCGAGGTAGTTTTGTATTATTAAAATACTTAATAATAATTAAGTACTTTCAAATAAAAATACTTAATTGACCTTTTTACTTTGTGTTTTTTCATCTGTGGCAGGTGCTGTCATTTCCGCACACATGTCATAATGTGACATCAAATTCAGTTGATTGGTTGTTAGTACGACCGCTAATATCCGAAGGGCCTTGAGACAAATTTCTTTTATGTTATCGTTCCCGCCAAACGCTATTTCTAAAATACATAGGAATGATATTTAGTGCAGAAAATATGGCGTCTGTTTTCCCTTAATAAACGTCATTCCCATATATTTCAGAACTAGCATCCGCCCGCGACTTCGTTCGTGTGGAATAGTGAGTTTGGGATAACCGCGACTTCGTTTCTGTCATACATGATTTTTGCGAAACTTTAACCGTTAACGCAGCGTAAGCTCTCAATAGGAAAAAAAAACCCTGATTTTGAAAAATTCTTCATTGGTACTCCGCTTCTATTGGTCTTAGCGTGATGATATATAGCCTATAGCCTTCAGCAATAAATGGGCTATCTAACACTGAAATAATTTTTCAAATCTGACTGTTAGTTCCTGAGATTAGCGCGTTCAAACAAACTCTTCAGCTTTATAATATTAATATAGATTAGCGTTTGGCGTGAACGATAACAGAAAAGACATTTGTCTAGAAGCGACTGAGACAAATTATTTTTTTATTGGAATGCCTGCCAAATAGAGTTCAACTGCGTGGGTATTACATGAACACAATATTTTTCGAAAATCTTTTATAGCCTATGTTTAACAGGTAGGATGTTAATGGTGAAAGAATTGTTCAAATCAGCCCAGTACTTTCGGAGCCTATTCTCCTCAAACAAACAAACAATTAAATCTTTCCTCTTTATAATAATATTACTAGCTAAGCCGGCAAACGTATTTTGCCACGAAAATTACTTCTAAGTATTGAACAAATTACATGGCTATTCAAATATTGGGGCTGATGATGGAAGGATAAAAATTTAGGATTGTATTTTTTAAAGCCACTTTAAAAAAATATAGTTCAAAAATTAAAAAGAAATATTAGGGGTGGACAACTAAGGGGTATGAAAAATAGAGAGTAGCCGATTTTCAGACCTACTGAATATGAAAATAAAAATTCATAAAAATCTGTCAAGCCGTTTCGAAGTATTTTTTTTTACAAAATATGAGATAATGCTTGACAACGATCCCACCTGATGGAAAGTGGTGATGATGTCTCAGATGTTGGACACACTAACTTAGTAAATGCCTATTCACTCTTCTCTTGAAGACTCCCACATCG